>VZTV01130389.1:0-16119 GCA_013400875.1 Anhinga rufa
GGGAAGAAAATGTCTCTTGCGCGTGCCTTCAAGAGACACAGAGCAATTTCACAGATGGGCCAGCAAAGCTCTTGTGTGTGATACAAGTCCAGATTTAATAGCCTATCCATTTCTGTGAAGGCAGATGCAGGTGCAGGGGACACAGGGGTAAGAAAAGTTCAGTGCCAGACACAAAGTAGCCCACAGGAATCCGGCTTCCAGGGGCAGGCTCCTGTTTGGTGCTGTCTCTGACCAGTAAATAACTGGAGGTGGGCTGGCTGGGAGTGCCTGCTAAGCTCAGAAGTAGAAGGTCTCCGGAACCAGACTGTGGGCCACAAGAAACTGTTCTTTCCTCTTTTGTCTTGGGCATCCTGTGTTGCAGAGTACTCCTGAAGAGTAATTGTGATGGTGAGGTCAGGAAGAAAATATTTGGGATTGGCTCCTTTTATTGGTGCATGGTTAGTTGTTGTATGCACAGGGAAGGGCTCAGGGCTGAGAACTCTCCTCTCAGGAGAGCAGTGTCCTTTGGGTTTTGCCCTCACCTTTGATGAAATTGAAGATGCAGCTTTGCTGGAGAAGGGAACTTGTGTCCTTTGGGTAGGGATCACAGTGTTGTCTCAACTAGTGGGTCAGAACTGGGGCAGAGAGGGAGCCCTCACAGCTTTCTCCTGCCTATGGGACATGGTACCTTGTTCAGGCTCCGAATCAGACCACATCTCACAGCTAGCTATGACCCAAACTTGAACTCATCTGGGCCTACTACGTTGCCCCAATATCATCCCTCATATTGGCCTACAGAATGACACGCATCACCTTATTTCAAGCTTTTAAATCAGCCCAGCCTGAATAGAAACATTCCTTGTGAGCTCACCTGTTTGATGCTGGTCCCAACTGAACAGGCTTACCAGGATCTTCTCAATATAGATCTGGAAATCACCACTGAGTTGGACTTGATTTATTGGCTGCTACCTAAGCTCAGTCCATGTGAAAAAACTAATCTCACGCTGACTCTTTTCCACATTGACCAGTTTACTGCTTAAGTCCATAACAGGTCATTATTATAATTTCCTTTTTCTTCCTCCAAAATGCAGACTGGTTTCAGGTCCCACCAACAGTCCAGGTAAGAGCCTTGGCCAATACTGATGATTTTCACCCCGATGATGAGCTCATGAAGGCATCATTGTGGTAGCTTTGTATCAGACGTCTAGGAAGTTATAGAGCTCAGAAGACTCATTCAGCTGCTCTTCCCTCATCAGGAAAGTTGGGAAAAATTCTGCCACTGTCCATGCTCTTTCCTTTTATCCCAGGTAACATGACTAGTGGTGAGAGTATCTTCAAGTGGTCTGGTGGCCTGGGCTTGGGCTCCAATCTCAGTAATAAGCAGAGCAGTGCAGATGAATCACTTGGTGGTCCAGCAGAGCTATGGTTGGGATCTGTGCATGGAGCACAGGGGTAAGGATTTTGCTTCTGCTGTCGTATTGTCTGTGCAGACTCGTTGCTTTATTTTATCAGTGCAGATGATTTAGAGAGATGAATGGTCAGAGTGCAGGGCACTTTGGGATCCCCTGCTTTGAAAGATATGTGGGAAAACCAAGTTACTGTTGTATTAAAAGTTAAGCTACTTCATTGGTGCTATACTATCAATAGAATTGAAACACATAGCTTGAAAGTATGCAAACCAGACCCTTTCTGTTTGGTCCATGTCCTTTCCCATGACAAGGTGGAAACTGGCATCTCCTTGCTTTATAACTGTCTGATTTGCAATCTTTCTCTCCCTCTTTCCCCACCCTCACAGCAGCCTGTCCTTATACTACTGATTCATTGTGCAATCAGATGGGTGATAACAGATGCTTCAGGAGAAGGGAATCTTCCTCCACAATTTGCTTAGCCAGTTGTGTGGTTGGAGTAGGAGTCAATTCCTTCCTGCCGTCTGCAGCCGTCTGCAGCCTGAAACGACTCATCCATCCCTTACCATCCTAGGGGTACAACTATAAATACTAGCAAGGGTTCAGAGAAGTTGCCAGCCCTTTTTAAGTTCTTTCTCCAAAATCTGTCTTTGACTGCTTCTTACTGCAGCAAAAGGCTTCTGATGAAATACAGCATGCAAAGGGGTGTGAATAGCTGATCGTTCATCTCACCAACCTGCCTGCTCTCTGAGTGTTGCAGAGAGGGTTAGAAGGCAGTATTAACTCATTTTCACAGTGTGCTTCATTTCCATTAGCAGAATGTCCTCTAATTTTTCACTTGGCCGCAACATGGTGGCATCTGTCATGTCTTAGAGAAAGGTTGGGACATTTGCTGTACTGAGTGGGATAGACATAGTCGAAAGGGACGTGGCCTTATGCAGATGTGGACCCAGCAACTTTTAGTCAGACACAGCCCTTCTTCTTGCCTCAGTAGCTAAGTTTGCAGGGAAGTAACATTTCCACCTCGATTTCAGTGATTAGGAGTGTGATTTCAGTGATTAGGTGTGAAAACAAGTATATCTGCGTGGTCCAAATCGATCCAGAAAGGTGGAAAGCAAACCAACGGCTATTAGAAAAATTATCCCTCCCTGCCTTGCTCCTTCCCACCCGCCCCGGTTGTTTCATTTGCTGATCCATATTTCCTCCCACTCTTCAGCTGGGCCAAATTTGGCTCTGTCTGGCGGAGGCGAGGGCACCGAGAGTGTCATGGCTGGTGGGGGAGGGGGAGAGGAGCGGAGATGGAGTTCACAAGGATGGGCTACCCTCTGGGCTGGCCAGGTGATGGCTCCTATCTCCTCAGCCCCTCCTGAGCCCCGCTCCAAGCCCATTTCTGGGATTTTGACTGACTTTGGCAGTTGGTTGCCGATGCAAGAGGGTTTCCATGGCAATATACCAGTGCTGTTCACTCCCTCCTCAGCGCTCTGCCTTCCTTTCCCTCCTCCATCTCCTCACCCCCCTCCCCAGCCCTCCTGTTTCTCAAGCCTGTTGCCATGGAAAAGTCATAATCCACAAAGAATTTCAGATCCCCCCCACCCATTGGGTGGGGTTTTTTTTGGTTTTAAAAGTTTGCTTTTCAGTTTAATGTGTGGGTAGGGGAGGCTCCATCTGCGTCTTCCAAACCTTGTCCCTGGGCAAGAGGGAAGTCCCTGTCTTGGACTCATAGGTTCTCCTGGAGGGAGGGTGGTGGGAAGTTGCAGAGGGGAGGTCCAACTGATGGACACCCCAGGAGGGTTACGTCTTTGAGAAGTGTTTACATGACGCTGGAGCTTATGAATTTTTTTTGAAGGGACGGTGTCATTTGGAGTCTGCAGTCTGAATCAATGACGTTTAAGTGCCCAAGACATGTTGGAGAAAAAGGAGGAGTGAGAGATTTCTGAAAGGTGCCTCCTCTGGAGGCTGCTTTTTCTGAAGTGATCATAGTGACTGCTGCCAACAGTAAAGGGTGCAGACAACTCATACGCTGCCACAATATGTGCACAGCAAGAGCTGTGGAAATGATGCAGCCAAAGGTACTGAATGAGACCAGAACTAGAGCCCACATTATCCCACTTGGTCCTCATGCTAATTCCCAAGCTTTCAGAGTATGTCCACACTCTGTCAGGACTTGTGTGTGAGGTTTGTGGGTTACATTTTAGTTTGTTAGTTTAAGCACCAATTAAAGGTGAAATTAATTAAGTTTCTGCTCAAATTAAAGAAACTCACCTGGATATCTCTGAAAAGCACTGGGGTACTCTGATAGCTTTGCTTCTCTGGGTAGCAGAGCTGGTTGAACTGGAGGGAGCTGTGGTATGGTAATAGATGTGGGAATTGACCCTCTGCTGCATTTTCCATGGGAATGTTCTGGTCTTGCTCTCAGCATGCTTGCTGTTTCCATCTGTGCTGTGTTCAGGTTTCCCGCAGTGGGCACTGTGGCCTGGGATCCTCAGATGCATGTTGGAAAACCTTATTCACAGTATTTCTAGGTCCAAGGAGTCCTAAAAGCCTCCTGAGCAAATAAATATTCTTGGGAAATTTCCCACTCTGACTGTTCAGAACGAAGAAGGGAAAGGATTCAGATAATATATCCCAAATTTGGACCTTGTACTTATTTCAGACCTCCTGAGAGTCTTTTATTGGACGCGATGTTAGCATCATGCCTGAGGCTTCTTTAAACTGACCTTTTCCTGGAGAAGAAGCAGAGGAGTAATTCAAGATCAAATGCAGCTCTAGAGTAAAATGGCACATTTACTTCACTGGAGATGCAGCAACATGGGCTGAAGTTGACTCCTTCTCTCTCTTGTTCAGGAAACATTGAGGATGCATGTTTTGTTTCTTTTTTATATAGAGAACTATATTCAGGCGGCCTGCTGCAAACACCTAACCTACGCATTGTGGTTACCTCTCCCCATTGTTTGTGTGTACCAGGCATCTGAGTCACTTGCTGCTCGCCTGGCCTCAGATGCCATAATAATCACAGTCTAAATTGGGCATGTGGAGTAGGTGATGGAGTATAACCTGGAGTCTTTACAGGCTGTTGGAAAAATCATTGATTTACAAAACCATAAAGTCACAGTGCTGGGTCATTGTAGCTCCTCTTCGTTTGCATGAATTCCTGGAAGGTGATGGATTTTCAGCTGCCACACACTGCAGTCTGTCCCACAGAAAGCAAAAAGCCCGATCTGTTAGCAATGCTCTACCTCTTTTCTTGTTGATATGCCTTTTTTTTCTGTTCTAGATGAGCATAATTTCTTCAGTCCCATGCCCTGGGTCGTTTGTCTCCTTCTGTCCTCAAATTCTTTTCTGATACCACTGAGGAAGAAGTCTGAGTAGTTGCAGTGCCATATTGGGCACCTGTCAAGTGGACCCCATCTGTATGTTTCACAGAGGCTCCTGAACATCCAGCAGCAGAGAAAAAAATCTTTATTCACTACCAATCTGGGCTAGGAGTTGAACTGTTGACCAGAAGTCAAATATTTCCTTTCTTTTTGCACCTTTCAGGCCCCAGGGATGGATCCTAAAAGGTTTTCCAGAGCACTGTGTGAGAATGTAGGAGTGCTCTGGCCGTATCAGCAGACATAGTTGCCCTCCTCATGCTTAGCAAGACCTTTTGGAGCCCCAGACATCACTCTTTCTTTTACCAAAAGGAAGAGAGAGAGGGCATGTAACTTTATTTAACAGAGCCTGGACTACAAGCTACATCACAAAACACTCTACAAAGTTAATAATACGAGGCACAAGTCGGATGTGATATAAATGATGTAAATGTGTGAACTCTGAGTAGGACTTTGGCAGTGTTCCCAGCCATGTTCAAAATGTACCCATGATATTTCTATCTCCCATATTGGGAACCCACTAGAGACAGGCAGAAACAACTTAGGTTGAGTTTATTATCCATATTTATCATTCATTTCAGAATAGCATCTTCCTCCCACACTGATCCATCCTCATGGCACTGCATATGCACCCAGATCAAAGCAGGAGGCTTCACACTCTGACTTCTGGGGCAAGAGTTGAGAATGGTAAGATATGTTTGAAGCCTTCAGTGTGTGTTGGGAAACCCAAAATAGATGGTGTAAGGGAATATGGACCCTGTAGCTATGCAGGTAGAGGTAATGAAAGGGGTTTGCAAACTGTCAAGTCATAGGACTTTGGGACAGAAAGGAGGCATGCCTGAGTGAAGGAACCCAGGCAAAAGACTTGAAGGAGATTCTTGGTATTTATCTTCCTTTTATATTTTCCCAGTGTTTGAAAAAGGGATGTCATTGGTCAAAGAAGAGCACAGAGGGATTATGGTTGTGACCAGGGCGGGGATAAGCAAAGACTGGGGGCGAGGGGTCTGCAGAGTAATTTCTGTGCTGGGACCTGGGGTCCAGGGAACACTTGGATGGGGATGTCTTGGCTTTCAGAGCCTTGTTGGCCCACAGTGGGAGCACAGAAAGTGCCAGTGGTTATGCAGTTGAGCTGGCAGCACTGAAGCTGGCAGCAATGAAGGCAGCAATGCCCCAGGAATGGCTCCATTTGAAGTGCTGATGAAGGTGATAACTGGCAATAGAGAACCAATGGGAAGGATGGCAGAGATGGCGGTTGGGGTGGAGAAGCAGCAGCATAGGGAAGGGTACTGATTGCAGCAAGTGTTACAGTATCATTTGGAGTGCCAACTGCAAGTGAAGACATGGGTGGCTAATTACAGACATGATTGTGAAGAGGAAGAGGAGGCAGGCTCAAGGAGGAGTGGTGAAGTCTGCGATTATGGCACTTGGCAATGAAGAAGCTGCTGCTCAGTGCAGGCCTACAAGAGGTTCAGCTCTGGTATTAACTGAAGCTGTGTTGTCCATGTGTGCCAGCTCATGGCTTGCTTGCTTCTCTTTCTATCTCACTCTTCACTTTCTTTGCTACTGCAGCATTTTCCCTGTTTGCATGTAGTGTGGAGAGAAATGCATTAATGGATTAATGTAGAAAAAAGAAAATAAAAATAAATATTAAATTAGACACTACCCCACTGGTAACGCATCCTGTGCCCCTTGTCAGACAAATGCTAGCTGGGAGGTCTTCTCAGGAAGAACGAGGTTTTCCTAACGCTGCAAGGAAAAAAATCACAAGGAAGTTTAAAGGGGAGGGGGAACAATAAAAAAAAAGAACCCTAATTGTTCTGAGACCTTCCTCAGCCTAAGGAAGGGTTAATGCCTTAAATGCAATGTAATTTCAGCAGCACTAAGGAACATGTTTCCATGGAAACATCAACCCACGGAGGGAGAGAAAGAGGGAGAAGGGAGAGGGAGCAGCAGTGGAGAGAAGGCAGCTCCTCTGGCAAAAGAGGAGCAGCCTCCAGACCCCTACACAGTTACGGATGGGAGTGATTGTTTATTTGTTTGTTTGTTTTAATCGATCCCCCCATGGAGATTTGATAGGGGAGGGAACAAAGTGATAGAGTGCCATCTTGGCCAAACTGCTTCAGACCCAGGAAAATCCAGTCACACTTTTCCGACCGAGTCTCCCTGCTGGCAATGGCTCTGCTCCTTCAAGCACTGTGAATTCACTGCCCTTGCAAATGTGTGAATGCTTTCAACACTTGATAAACGTTGAATTGCCTCAAAATCACTTGTGGTTTCTTGGTGGCTTGAAAAAGTTAAGTTAGTCTGCTGTTTCAGAGAATGTAACAAAGGGATTTATTTCAATCTCTCTAAAAAAAAATCTAGTTTAGCCTTGTCTGGCTTCTGGCAGCAGTGAGAGGAACCTTTCTGGCAGATTTGAATGATTTTCCACAAGCAAGAAAGCCTTGAAAGCTCTAGAGGAAAACTGGTGTGCTCACCTGCTTGCTGGTCTTGAGTCCCAGGACAGAAAATGGAATGAGCTCTGGCTAAATACCGAGATGGCTGACTCCCAGCACACCAGCCACCTTCAAAGACCAAAGGGGCTATTGACATGCACATCTACCTGGCCAGTTGTTTTAAGCTGTGGTCCACAGCTATGTGGGTCCACAGGGGATTTCTAACGTATATGCAAAAATAATTAAGAAAAGTAAGGCTGTTGTCAGTGGGATTAAATTCACTGTATGGGGACAGTAGTTCAATTGGAATTTTTTTTAAGACTGCAAATTGACAGACCTTGAAAAGCATCATCCTGGGTAAAAAATCACCATGAAGAGCCTCATTTGACTTCTGTTCTGTGAATGCTTGTCCTATCAACATTTGTATGACTGTGCCCTAAGACAGATAAATAGATTTGAAGGACATCGCTTAACCTTTCAGTATTTGCCTGTTCCTAGTGGTATGGCTTCCATCAGTGACCTGTTAGGTGGATGCCAAGACATAATTATGGCCCATTGTCAGCTGTTCTGACAAATGTAATTTTCTGTGCTTTTACTGCCCCACATAAGCAGATTTTTAGGCCTTTCAAATGGGAGAAATACCCTGAAGACTACTTTTACTTTGGAGAAGAGTAATATGTTATCTGCTCCTAATGAATAAGGAAAGATGGAAAGATGTAGAAATAAAATTTAATACTTAAAAAAAGTAATTTGCAGGAATTTATTAACTCAGAAATGCTTTGCAGCTTGATCCAATTTTGGACTGAACATTTAGGTTTGTTTTATCCAGTCACTGTAACAATTTTGACCTTAATTCTATTACTTAAAGGTTTGGTGAGTGAGTCAATTCAGAAGTATATTTGTTTTTATCAAAGCTTTTTGGATTAAAAAAACTTCCCAAGAGTAGACTGATTTCATGTGAGATTTATAGATATTTCCAGCTTTAACCAGAGTATGCTCTTAAAACACTTTTCCTTGTTTCTGTTTTTGCTGTTTTATAGGAGTTGGACTTGAGGATCCCTGTGGGTCCCTTCCAACTCAGGACATTCTATGATTCTATGATCTCCAGTGAGGCCAAAAGGTGTAGAGGTATATTCTCAAGCTAGTTAGGACTGTGTCAATTTCCCAGAAAAAAAAAACCTTTTTTGGAAGAAAAGTTGTAAATCAAATATTTTGGGTTTAAAATAGGATATTTTGACATAGGTATCCCATTTGCTGTCTCTTGTGATTAGGAGCATGGGAGTTTTATACTCCTATTTTACCTTCATGAAACCTGGATGGATGAAATCTCCAGTGATATCTCTTCCCTGATTGAGGTGATGCTGTTCCTTGTGTAAGACTCTTTCAGGGTGGCACATTACAGATGTATTTTAACTGGGGCTCTTGTCCATATAAGAAAGGGCAGAAGGTATCACGCAACAGACCAGACTGTATGGGAGAATGACCATGCCAGAAGCTTCATTTTCTGTCCAATGTCATTACAGCTTTCAGATCTTCTGGTTCTCTTTCTTTCTGACAAAATGTTGACTTCCTCATGAGAAAATGTTGTTGCCAAGTTCTTATCCCCCTTTCCTATATAAAAAGTGGTTTGATAGGTATTTTCTCCTGGCTCTGGCATTTGTGAAAATAGGTCAGTCAGGATGTGTGTGAGATAAAAACTGGCTTTGCTTGGATTTTCAAGATATTTCTGTGACTGACATAGCAGATGGGGCAAAATGAAGATTTATCCTGCCCTTTTTTTCCATAAACAGGTCACCTCATCCTAAGTTATACCTATGGTTCCTACAAATGACCTAGCTCTCACAGTCTGACCTTGGTACTGTGAGTGGCACCCTGTCAAAGGGAGTGTCAAATGCCACTAGACCTGAATGGCAGCACCTCTTTCCCCCTTTCTATCAAAGACAATTACTGTACAGGACCAAAAGTAAATGGGAGATCAGGTTCTAGATGGTATTAGGTACATGGAAGAAAAGGTTTTTGTGGAAACTCTGAAGCTCACTGAGCAGCTTTTCACCTATGTGTCATTACTGTAATTTCTGCTCCAGGTTGGAGCTGACCCCATGTTCCCCATTGAGGGGGGGAGTGGTGTGTGTGATTCAGTGGCCCTGTGCAACGAGTCCCCCTCTGTCCCCTCTCTTCCACCAGAAATGGGTATTTCACAGGTCAGGATCAAACACCAAGAAAATTCTTCTTCCTAGAGTTGATGGGCCAGAATCTCAACAGATCAAACAGTATCACTCCATAGATGCCATCTGAATATCACTGATTTATTCCAGCCCAGTATCTGCCCTCTTGTCTTTTAAAAAGGTGTAGACAGGAGGGAGAAACCAAATTAATCTCTTATATCTCTGTTATCTTGTAGCCTGAGGGTTACTTCCTAAGCCAGACGGCCTCCTAACTTCTTTGCGTAGTGAAAACAATCTTGAACTCTGGACATTTCTCTCAGCCTGCCGGTCTAGGTTGGTTCCCAGTAGTATAAAATGTCTGTAGCTTGGACAGATTTTCTGGTGCAGGATGCCTGCACAATTTGGAATTTGATTGGTCTTTTTTCAGCACTTGCTTGCTTTCTTGCAGTGCACCTCCCCAGATTCAGTGGTAACACTGACAGTGAGAGAGAAAGGAACAAATGAAGAGTGAGATACTGTTCCTTTAAGATTTAATCTCCCTGGCTGCTTCTATTTTTTCGTATCTTTTTTTTGTTTTTGTTCTTCATGACAGCAGAAAGAACAGAGTCCATGCCCCTTGTTATGTAAAATCAGCTGCACTCGTGCCCTTTGCATGGAAACCTTTTGCTGTAAATTGTACCTGACACCAGACAGATGTTACACAGACACAGCCAGATGTGCCCGCCTTTCACAACTCCATAAGCTACCGGCACTGCAGCAGTGGGAGGCAGTGCAGGAGACTGGGGCAGCGCCGGGCAGCGAAGGGCAGCGAGGGGTGGGAAAGCCTTTGAAAGGCTCAGATGGTAATGACCAGCTATGGGAAAGTTTGATCGAAGGTCCAGGTGGCGCCTATTCTCACCTTTTTGGGGGTGAGCAATTGGGTTTGATATTCTATGGATACTGCCTTATCTCAAGGACCTCATGTACTTGCAGCTGGGTCTGGATGGCTGTTGTGCATGTATTGGCTGTCCTCTGAGGCACAGGCAGCCATGGAAATATCGAGCAATGGTATGGAGAAAAAATATCTGTATTATTTTAAGCTTCCCATGGGTTTGGAGAATGGAGGTTTAAATCAGAAGTCGAAGGGATCAGTTGCAGTATTCTCACTAAAAAAAAAAATCTATACTATTTCAGTCTCTCAGACAAGAGCAGAAGCTATTAACAGCATAGTTAGTGCTGGTTAAACCTTTATTTGTCAATCACTTGCCACTTGAAGGTCAGATTTCCCATTTGTAGATAAATACACTGGTCCTAAACTAAATTGTCCCTCTCCTTTGAGTCCACCCACCTTTCTGTCTGTCCATCCTCATCCTGGAGCAGGCATGTGGGGCAGGCAGGACCTGCTGCAGAACAGGACTGATGCATTCTGCCAAGACTATTTGAATCAGCCCAGGCTGGGCAGGTCTTGCTGGGCCTGGGCGAGGGAACATGGTTTTGAGCTGTGGGCACTTGTGCTGAGGTGCAGTAACGCGCTTGTCTATTCGTCTTGCAGTAATGTTCTTTCCTGGGCATTAAGTGGGCCTGGGCAGGCAGCTACGCCTGTCCCTGGTACCTCTGGCTGGTGGGGTTTTAATGCTGTCTCTAGAAGAAAGAAAAAGGCTATTTCACCATGCAGATTCTGTGGGGTAAAGGCCCTACACTGCCTTTACCTTGCTGCTGTTACGCTGCTGAACCAGTCTCAGTATTTCATGCTACAGTGAGTTTCCAAAGTCATCATCCCCATCCCCTTATCCATCATTGAACTCTACCTGCCTTTTACCTTGCAAATCCTCTCCAGCTGAGGTATCCCATAGCCTTTCCTTCCCCACACTCTACCTACGCCCTGCTTTTCCCTTGTGTGTTGGACTGCTGAGATAACTCCCCAATGCTAATGGTGGAGAGGCTGTATCATTTATATGGCCTGTCTTATGCAGGGAAACTGTTGATGTTAGGATAATGAGGCCATTTCAGACAGACTGCTTCTCCCAGTGGAGCATAACAAGCACTGACAGGGTGCAGGGGAGTGTGTGTGTGCACTCATGAGGCAGGGAGTGCAATGGACTGAAACGGGGCATTGTCCAAATTTGCCCACCCAGTTAGCAGCTTTAGGAGGAGACGATTCCCAGCAAGGCACTGGAGGCAGGAGTGGTTAGTGCTGATTTCCAATTAATCTCCTTCATAGCTGTCTCTGGGGCAGAGAAAAATTTGGTTTACACCCTCCCTGTCTCCCCTCAAGTCCCCTCTGCCTGCCACATTTGCCTCTCCAGGCTTTCCCCATCACTAGCTGAAACCATTTAAAATATCATCATCTCTCCACTGGTCCTAAATTGGCCATCTGATGTGGTTTTAATGCTCTATTTCCTATGCCAACCAGCCTTGGAAACACTCTCTGTTAGCTTGCAGGGCTGTCAGCCTCACAACTAGGGTGGGTGATGTTACCTAATGGTCAGAGCACAGGATGGGGAGTTGGGTCCCCCCAAGTCTGACTTGCTTTGTGCCCAAGGACACATCACTTCCTTCTTTATTCCTGCCTGCTCATCTGTACCACGAGGCTCACATCAGCCTGTTTTCACAGTGTTGTGTGTGTTTTGCTCCCACCCAGCTGAGTTTGGGCATTGCAGCTGCTGCATCTCCACTGGGCTGGGGAAGGGCTTGACCCTTCTGTGCATGCACCGAGCAGCTCCAGAAATGCCCACATAGCAAAATTCTTTGCTGAAAGGTGTTTCTAGCAAATTAAATTAAATTGCCTGTGTCTGTTCCCCCATGCCCTCTTTCTCTTTCTCTTTCTCTCTCCATCTTGGAGTTCAAAACGTCCAGGGAATCATGGATTAAGCCCTTTACAGGCACGGTTTCGTCTTGGATTACCTCACCTGCATGCACAGCCTGCTGCCCTCATGTTGTGCCCCTGTTGCAGTTGGTGGTTCAGTACAGACATGCCAGGGAGTCTCCCAGCCCCCTGGTTGCCTGTTTGGGGACTGGAGTGTGTGTAGGCTGTAGGGAGGAAACAAATTCCCCTGGCCAGAGCAGGCAGCAGTATTGCTGGCATACCAGGGCAGCGCTCCTGCTGAAGGGGATGACTCTCACTGTGGTAGTGGTAGACGGCAGAGCTGCTTGAGTGTGGCTGCCTTGCAGCATGCTGCTGACTTGGCCTGCCAGGGAGTCCTTCAAGCCCTGATGCTTTGTCATGCAGGTGTTTGTTCCCTTACCCAGCACACCTGAGCAAGCCCCACAGTACCTGGGGTGCTGTTCTCACCCTGCATCCCCATATATGTGACAGGATCCAGCAAGCTGCAGGAGTGCAGAAAAGCTGGGGGGGAGCTGCTGCTTCTGTACTCCTGCAAACTTCAGTAAACATGTTGTTAATGGGTTCAAGAGATAACTGAAGACTTATTGTGCCAAATTTGGAGACTAATTTCAGTCATTAAGGTGCGAAGCGAGGGATTTTAGTGCCACTTTAAGTATAAATCTCAAGGTAGCTCCAAGGATCAGAGTCACTGATGATCCCTCCTTGATTATTATTAGTGGTTCTAATCTTTGCGGTGGAAATCGAACAGAAATTACACCCCCTTGTGTCATATCTGTTGCTGATTTCTGTAAACTCTTTTTGTCAACTCTTTTTGTCAGTCTGTGCAAGGTAGATTCCCATAGTGGCATCATTCTCAGGTGGGGGGGAAAGAGGGCTGAGAACTATTTAATATTGCTGTTTGTTTAATTAGATATTGGCACTGCTTTCTAACTACTGACATATAAAGCTGCAACTCCCATCAAGCTAATGGCATCCTCATCTTCCTGGAGCCTTGCTTTGTCTTTGCTCTGGTGCCCAGTGCAGAGAACTCATGAAATGGGTGTAGCAGTAATCTTGGTCTACTGGAAGGTCTTTCCCACCACCAGAACCTGAGGTCTGGTAGGCTGCACATACCCGGCAATGGTCTGTGCCTGGCATTCCTCAGTACCAGAGCAATGCAAACGGCTGGGAAAGAAATGCCAGAAAAAGAGCATGTGTGGTCCTGACATGGGATCTTTTACACCATTGCAAACAATTGCATGGCTAAGATGTTCCACATGGCTGATGTTTTGGGGTTCTCTTAGTGTTTGGGTGCTGACTGGGTCTGGCTTTTGGAAAATAACCAATAGTCTGCCTTTGAAAATCATCCTGTTGCAAATGTTTCATGCTGGGCTCCCTTATGGCTGTATTTCCTACACTGTGCACGTCCCCTGAAGGTCACAATATGGAGCAAGTATGGAATTTCCTTTAGAAGTAAGCATAATTTCTGATTGCACTTGGTAATGGGGAATTAGTGGATGAGTTTCGTTGATTAATGGAGTTAGGACAAAAAAGTTTGTGAAAAGGAATAAGCTAAAATCATGACCTGCTTATTAATTTTTTTTAAGAAGTTTCCCTGTTACTGTTACTAATGCTTTCATTAAATTAGCAGGGAGTTCTCTGTGTGCAGATAGTGGGAAAGTGTGAACCCACTGAAAGAACAGATTTTTTTAAATTTTTTTTTCTTGAAATTGGTTCAGATCAAGTTAAGAAGGGACAAACTGAAGCTGAATAATATCAGGAAATGTTTCCTGGTGTCATGGTGTAATAGAGAAGAAAAGCCTCTCATGTCTGCAATGGAAATGTTGCTTGTGTAATTTATAGAACTGGGCAAAGCATGAGACGGCAGAGTCCTGGGGCTAGCCCTGCAGGCAGCTTGGTCACCTCTGCCTCTCACAGTGACATGATGCTACTGGTGCCAGAGCAGGTGTATAGAGGCGAAATCTACTTCATTCAACAGGATTGTGAATTGAAGTGAAAAGTATGAACAGGGGAAACTGTCAAAGTGCCATGGAGATGTCATATAAGCCACTGAACTGTGAAATGTGTATTTGCCTCCTCTTCTTCCCCACAGTGTCATTCTGGATGGCCTGACAGTTAAGAAAACAATAGACCTGATTCTCATTTACAGCAACACCACTTTAACATGCTTTCACGATGCAGCAAGGCCTTGCAATGAGTGTAGCTGTAATCTCGGTCCACTTAAAGGTCTTCCCCACTGCCAGAGCTGAGTGAAGAGGCCTTAGGATAAATAAGATTGAAGTCCGGGCTGTTTAATAGTCCATTTGTACAGCTGACATGAGATGCCCCAAAGGGGGGTGCCTTGCACAGAAGTGACGGGGCCTTTGCAGACAAAAAGAATCATTAATGTTGGCTGCAGGGATTTGCGGGGCTGATCACCCTTTAGTTTGATCTTGCTGAGTATAAGGCATAACTCTGTCCCTAGGGAAAAAAGATTTTCACTGGACTATCTCAACATCCACTGTCCCTGCTCTTAAACTGCTTGAAAGGATTGCTTTGGGCACCACAAGGCGTGCTGGCTCTGATAGGGATGGGTCTTGCAGGTGTGCTGCTCCTTTCTCTGCTCTCTGTAGCTTCCCTTATCATTGCCTCAGTGTTTGGGCTGGGGGTAGGTAGGCTGTCTCCACTGCTTCACCTGTAGGCCATCGCTGTCCTCAAATGACATGTGAAATTCCCTTTGGAAAGTGAGCAAAGTGTAGGCTGTGCTGTATGTTTACACAGATAATTGCTATGGATCCCTCTGCCCTTTGGGGTAAGGGAAAATCAAGGGCCATGGGCACACATGTGTGCATGTGACTCTTAGCCATACTTTCAGGAATTCATTGAGAGCTAATGTGGGACATTGCTTCCTTATCCCTGTAACAAAACAGGGGCAATTGCCTTGCCTTGCCTGATTGTCCCAGTTCCTGGAGTAATTGTCCTGCTTCTCCCATCCCTTTCCTCTTAGATTTTCCTTTGCTGTCCCCAGCTTCATAACATAGTTTGCACTGTGCTCCTACCATCCTGGTGTAAGCTGCAGGGTGGGGGGCAGGCTCTCATTTTGGGTTTGGTTCCCAAGCATTAACATTCTCCACACTCTTTTCTCTCTCCTGCAGGTACCTGATCAATGTAACTTTTGAAGGCAGGAATTTGTCGTTCAGTGAAGATGGATACCAAATGCATCCCAAGCTGGTGATCATCCTTCTGACCAAGGAGAGGAAGTGGGAGAGGGTAGGTAATTCTCAAACTGTCAGGGAGGAGGCGAATAATCCCCCACAACTTTCTGTACTTATCAAGGGCTGGCAATCTCCTCCTTGCATCCTGGACCACTGGTATCTCCAATACTCAGGCTGCTGTCTTCTCCATGCAGGATGCCATTACATTCTTCCATTAGTGTGCATAAAAAATTCATTGGCTTCCCTTCTGTAACCTCTGAACATAAGTTTTCTTGCCTTTCAGAGAAAAGACCTGTGCCATAGGTTTCAATGGCAAAGACAGAAAATATTTTTCTGTGTGGCTTGGAGGCAGTGAAGTTCTGTATGCTAAATGACTGTGATTGAGCTACAGCCACATGTAGTAATATATGCCATGTTAACTCTGTTTGATATATCTGGCCACTGTCATTTGCAATGGGATGGTGCATTAAGTAGGATGTGTATGTGAGATCATATCAAGTTGTTCAAAGATCCATATTTGCATATTTCTAAATAATTTGCATGTAACCCAAAGCACTATTTTAGAAATGGTGTGGATTTCTGTGTTAGTGCAAAGCTTTGGTTCATTTCACCTCCCACATAAATGTCAGTGGTCCAGGCTCAGAAAAAGCACTCCCAAAGGGTTTGAATTGATGTAGAGGGGGTAGTTTGAGGGCTAAGAAAATAAGATATAAAAAAGTGATGGGGTTGAAAAGTCAGAGCAAAA
>VZTV01130392.1:0-16878 GCA_013400875.1 Anhinga rufa
GGGAGCCGTTGGCGGCCGTTGGCGGGCGGGCCGGGCTGAGGCGGCGGGAGCCGTCGGAAAACCTCTCCGCGGGCACACCTACCCAAGAGAAGTTTTATTTACGAAAGGTGTTTCAATGAAAATTTCTTAAAAGTCGAAAAAGGTGACGCGAGTTCACAGCGGAAATGACTTAAAATATAACAAATCGCACAAAATATTAACACTGATCGTACAAGATTTCAAAGATTAACAGGCATGTGCTAAAGAAACCATAGAGTCTAGAAATATCCCAAATATATCTAGTTTACAAGATCGCTGTACAAAAAGCAGTTATAAATACTTCACAGCTAGAAAAAATACACAGAACCTTTGAAATAGACTTTCCCTCACATATAAACAACCTTTGTAGAAAAAACAAAAACACCCAGTACAGGCCAATCCCCCCGCTCTGAGATATGTATGAGCTAGCGCTGGTTAGCACCAGTATCTTCACATGTGTCACCAACAGGAGTGGAGTTTTGATTTTTAAAAATAATTTTAGCATTACAATTTAGACCAAATGGGGACTACAAAAGGTAACACAATATGGTACATTCATAATTTTGTAGGAAATGAGTACAGGGGAGGTGGAAGTAGAGGAAGTGTGCTGCAGTCAGGAGCGACAGGCGGTTGGTGTAGTTCTTGTTGGTACAAGACTCCCGTTGGTGTCAGCGGCGAATTACTTTGACCCTGATGTTTCAGACAGTTATGCACATGACTGATTAAGTCAATACCAGCAGTATCAGGCCTTTTAATCCATTCGTTTTGTTGCCATGTCAAAAGTCAAAACCCTTTTGAAATAAGACACCTGTTGTGAAGTTGTAATAACTGAAATGCACATTCCCCTAGAACACCTGTGTGGAGTTGCACTGAAAATAAAAAATGAAATATGTTTTGCAAAAGGGAATCCAAGAAAGTTTATTACAGACAATTTGGCAGGCTCAGGTTTATGGTAATGCAGTGTTTCTACATACAGTTTTAAGACTAGAACAATTATAAATCTTTTTAAAAAATCTACTAACTTTCCTTGTTAATATTAACATCAACTTCTTTAAGTTAGTCATCTGCCATTACAGGAGCATAGCACCAATTTAATATTTATTGCTGTCATTTATCCCTACAAATATATTTTCCCAAGATATTTACAACTGTACAAATATTCACAAAAGTGCAAAATTAAGACTTTACTCTGCGTAACCGGTTGTTGCGTTCAGCGTTGCATCTCGTGCGTCAAGATGACTGCCGTCTTGCCTTCCTTGTTGCTGTGTGGTGAAGAGCCAGAAAGCCCTGCTGCGAGTACAGCGATTTGGAGTGAGAATTTTCAACCACCGTCTCTTCTCCCCCCTCACTCCCCGCTCGCCTTCGGCTCCGTTACTGCCGCAGTCACAGCCCACTGGAAAGTGTCTCTATGCATCGTTCGAGCCTTGGCTGGCGCAAGAGGAGAAGCTATCGTATAGAGAATCGCTCAAGGATTCTAAATTGTCCACGTCGTGCCTACCCGAGCTATTTAAGGAAGCTTCTTCTCTCCTTCCATTTTCTTCCTTTTGTCCTTCAACCTTGTTCAGACAGTTCTTCTCTTTTTCTAATAAAAGTACGTTATTGCTGTTAAATTTATTGAGAGACTCCAGGGAAATTTTAGATAATCTATTCTGGGAATCCTCTTTTGTTTCTTCAGTTTGCTTCAATTTCTGTAATAAGCGAGGGAAATATTAGAAACATATTTCTTACAAAAATAAAGTCATCCTACTGTACATCATTAATTACCGTCTTTCCAAAGTTCACAGGGTTAAAGGTAATAGATTGTTAGATGCTTAAATATCTGTTATAATTCAGTAGACCATTAATGTCCACTTTAGGATAAATCGTAACTTTAACGATTCTGCTGAGACAAATAGGACTCCATTTACAAAACAGTTAAGTGCTATTAATGTCTTAAGTAGCAGGTCCTGGGTATGCATGTGTTAAGCATCTCCAGCATCTTCACAGTAATTTACATCTCCTTTATGAATATGTTGGGGGGTACATTTAAACGGGTATTTGTTTGTGTAGAGTTTGGAGCCTGCTAAAAAAAACGGTGCATAGATATGTTCAGAGGAGAAAATAGCATTTTCCATAAATTACTGACAGAAACGAAACTTGCTAGAGAATAACCTCACATTTTGCATGTGTAAGCCTATTGATTTCCACAGACCCAAACCCCCTCTAATAGACAAGAAAGCAACAAGACAGGAAATTATACTGAACTGGGCCAATCCCCACGGACCAGAATCAATCAGATATTGGCCAGGCCTACTCGGAGGAGTGTTGTAATTCTGCGGGAGCACCGGGCGATGTATTAGCACATTATATTAAAAACACACAGTAGGATTATACGAGAGTAATTTCATCCCTTTGTTAGCTACTGGTATTTTCAATCAGAGATCTGACCAAGCAATAGTTAGGGAACCGTGTAGGGAGCAGTTCAATAAAAATGACCTGCCATTCATACACAGGGTGTTTCAAAGTGGGTGTAACTAACTCCTCTCACAGATAATATTATCACAGAAAGAGGAGATAAGATTCCACATTTTATAGGACTCTTGTAGAGGTAAGATGCAAGAGCTCTGAGATATGCTGTCAGAGCACAAGCCTCTCCTCATTTTTGGTATTACCATCAGATAGCAAAGACTGAATCACTAAATTACTGTCCATCCGAGGCATGCATATTTTGGTTTAGACAGAAAATGAACTGGTATTTTAAGCACACTGAAAATATAGCATGGCCAGATGCATGGATGATGTGGGTCATTGCATACGCAGTTGTAAAGGGTTGTTAGAATGTTTTGAAAAAATCAGGTTTCAAGGAAGTCACATGTTGTGCATGCTCTGCTGCTTATTCTTGGAGACCTTGGGCAAGAGGAAGACAAACTTTTTCATGGTTTGATTGCTTGTTTTTATGGCCAGTTAGATAAAAATCAAGATGCCACTCCAATGGCTGTTTATGTAGTGTTCTTGTCATATTTCATAGGCTAGCAATGCCTGGATTAGGCTAGTGCTTTTATCAAACGTTTCAAACAGACTTAAGCAAAGCAACAGGAGATACTAAAGTCTTAGTAAATGAAAATACTCCATTTGGTTCATTAATTAATCTTCAGTCTAAAAGGTTTTAGGGAATGTTACGTTAGATTTTGATTTTAGATGACAGTTAAAACTAAGGTCTTCAATATCTGTAATTACAATGTTTTCTGAAATACAGGAATATAACCCTTGGTAATGGGAACAAACACAAATTTAGGGCCCTTCAATAGAAGTTCTCTGCAATTTCAGCTTAAAATGTTCTTCCCTTTGCCTTCCTTTAAAATATTATACAATATTACTGAAGCAGTTGTTTCAGTTCTCTGTAGGCCAGATGAGAAAATTCTCAGACATGGCATCAATAACATACATATTAGCACTTCTTGCTCTTCAGAGTACTAAACCTAAAGTACTTTATTATATGACAGACTAAATGATTTTTCTTTGTGTATATTTTTCCCACGTCATAGCTTTTCTTTAGATAAATTGAATGTGGCTGCTTAGCACAGACTTGGGGCTGCAAGAAGTCAATACTGGTGTTAGTAAGGTCTATGATAAAACTTTTATTGATTCAAATGGAGCCAATTTCAGCTCTTGGGTAGGAGGAGCAGAGACACCTAGAGTATTTGCTGCACAGAGCAGTCCAGATGAAGTATCAGAATGAAGAGTAGGATCTTTGGCTGGCTGAAGGATAGATTTAAACCACAGGACAGACTGGAGTGAATTCAGCAGTATATTCTGCATATACGTAGTATCAGTAATTTATTATACCCTACAAGCACAACCTAGAGTACAGTCCTACTTCAATCACACCCTAGTTTGTCATTTAATATAAGGCTAACAGTTTATCATATAGATCTGCAGGGAACAAAGTATTCTCTACAAATTTTAAGCAAAATCATTGAATCAAATGAAACTGAAGTGAAGCCCATCAGTGAAACCTACTGGCAAAAGATACACTGGGTAGTGAACAGTGCATCTACGACACATCAAGAATTAAAGGAAAAACTAATTCTAAATGTTGTAGCAAAATTTATTACTAAAATAGAGACAGAATTCAGAAAGAAGTTATGGATGTTTTTGGGACATAGAGTTGTCCTTTTTAGATGTCTTAATGCCCCGTTACATCCTTTTGTGAAAAAAAAAAACAAAACCAAAAAACCCAAACCCCTTTTATTTGTGCAAAGGTAATGCTCGTGTGATGTGGAAAGCAACAGTTAGTGTTTTTTCATTTGATGTAGGTGTCATCTGTTTGGCTACAATACACTGTTTCAGGCCACCTATTGCTAATTTTCTAATCAGGTAAGAATGTGGGGTCATCTGGGTGGACTTTTGGTAGGGAATTAATATTCTAGAACTGTAGTCAGATATCAGACTTTCAATACGATCTTATCTCATGATTTTATTTTATCAGCTGCACTTAAATCTGTTAAATTGTATATGGACTAAAGATATATTTGTAATTAGAAAGTTAAAATATCATATTCTAGTCCTTGACACATAGAAGAAAACTCATTCACAGCCTGAGCTCCACAACCAAAAATAAAGAAAACTTCAAGCAGAGATAGTAATGTAAGAATCTGCATAATGAACAAATAATTTTCTCCCAGAGTAACAAAATTATGTACATTCCTACAGTTAAAAAGTCACTGCTAATCTCTTTAAACATGGTGTGTCAGAACAAATGATACCCCAAGTTCTGTAAGAATTTTTTCTGTAGTTACTATAGATACAATTTGGAAAAAATTACCAAAGAGTATTTACTTAGATTCATCCTTAATTAAGCTTCTTATTTTTCATGGCAGTCACAACAGCTGCTAGATGAATCAAAAGGCAAAACCAAAGCAACTATTATTAGAATTTGTTTGATAAATTGTGTATGCGGTTATGTAGTGTCTTTAGTTTTGTTCATGTAGATTTGTTACTGAATTCAGCAGTCACAGATATAACAAAGAACAAGGGTTAGCCCGAAGATATTAGTATTGTGCATTTTAAAGTAATTAGCTCATTAATGCATTTGAGAGTCACACTAATATGAATCAGTAGCCTTTCCCACAGACAGGAACATTTGGCAGCAGATCAGATGCGTTTTGTATCCACGAGAACTGGGTGAGACTTGGTAATAGTGTAGAGAGCACCTAACCCCTAGGCCATGGGTAGCAGTCAGACCCTTCCTATATTGGCAGTGACTTGCTGCACGATGAACAGGTGGTTTTATCATCACAGGAGAAAAAAGGACTTGGTAATTTTGTTCAGCATTGCTAGAAGAGCTAAGATGGGACCAACTGTACGCGCTTGATCTCTGACAGGATTCTTCTCAGAGGTAATGCTGAAAGCCATTTCAGCCTGAAGGTGTTGACTTTGCCGCTATTATGCATCTGTTCTATGTATAAATAAGGTGTCTGCTGCATTTGGTGTGGTCACTTATATGTTTTCCTAAGTATTAACTTAAGGGAAAAGATAAAAAGATGTAGTCACAGATTTGGGTCTACGCAAAAAAAAAAAAAAGCCTCAGTGCAGAAAAGGAATGCGATTTTCACAGCACCTCTGTAAAAGCATTGGCCCATCATCCTAAAGCAGATCAATGTATAGCTTGTTTTACTTATACTAACTATATTTTCGTATAGAAAATCCATACCGTTATAGCCTCAGGGTATGGGGAGCATTTGTTGTTCTACTCTGTGTGAGTGGAGAGCTTCCCGCCACTGGCAAGCGTTTCTTAGCTAGTTGGTACGGGAGCTTTATGCCACCTGAGAGCAGTGACTAGTTGTCAGAAGAGGAGAAGCTCTATCTGACATAACACAGACATTCATCATGAGTCACATCACTTTGAAATAAACTCATGAGTCATGAATCAGAATAATGTTTCCTTGTTGGCAACATCCTAAAGGGAATAACTAAAACCCATTAGTGATATAATAAAATCTGGCATGTCACTTCAAGCACAGCAAATTAGAAAAACAAAACTAGCCTGCAGTTACACTGATACGTTATAAATAGGTGTTATTTCTACATTAATACATCAGATTAGATTTTTTTTAAACTTTAAAAATGAGAGGTTACATGTGGGTAGAATGCATTTCAGTGCTGTGTGATCAAGGACCAGTCACAACTGTAGCTGTTCTGAATGGCACAAAGGCTCTGCAGGTCTAGCAGGAAGGAGCAGGGAAGGATGGGCTGGTTCACAGGTACAAAGGACTCCCGAGCTGGCACGCAGAAAGGAACGCAACAGCAAGTCCATTTCTTCTGTATGGTAATGTTAGCGCAGAAGCCTTGATCGCCTGGAGGTCAGGCTATGCTTATAAGGCATGCCAGAGCCCAGAATTCGCAATGAACCATTCTGCAGGACAAATGTATTTTCCAGCTGTCTAAGTTTAGTTAACCAGCACTTTAAAGGGCTCAGAATCAGTTACACAAGAATAAAATGAACTTTATTTATGTCTCTCATGCACTGGGCAATTTAATTTTTAGATTAACACAAAAGCAAGAAGGGCATTCCTTCAAGTGAAGTATAACTGCAAAACACTATTGGGTAAAAACAACTAAATTGCTATGAGAATTAAATATAGATCAACAAAATCAATACTTAATTGTATAACTCAAGGTCTTTCATTTCAGATCTGATCTCTAATACGAGATACAAAGTATGTTCACTTTTTATTTTTTTAGTTATTATTTAAAACTTTATTGTGAAGGAAAACAATTTTCTTGATTTTTTACCCTTTTAAAAATTATTAGTTACTTTGTCTGCATATGTTCAAGGTAAACTTGATCCCACAATGTCACTGTTTCTTATTTTAAATTCAGTTTTACCAGTTTAGATATCCTCTAGTCCTATAATTGCTTTGTATTTATGACACAGTGGGTCTACATGGGATATGCAGTTGCAGCATTACAAAGGTTGGTCATATATAACCTGTTTAGTCGGACATTTTTAATATGTTCACAGCTTGTTGTAAAAATAGGTGTACTGAGATACAGAGCAGTGCTCTGATCAGCAATATACCGGTGTAATCAGAAGTAACTTCCCACTGAATTCAGTGGTGTTACATGACCTGTTTGCAGTAGAAAGGGGTTGGTTTTGAACTACCAGGCAGTAGCTCTATCAGGTAGCCAGGACAGAATGCAATGGCAGGCTCTGTGGAAAGTGAACCATCTCCAGATCTCATTTAACATCAGGTGGACAGGTAACACTCTGCAGTGAAAATAGTTGTACAGTCACATCCAGGAAACTACAAAGGTGAAAGCTGTAACTGCATGACCTCTGCTGTATCACAGCTGAGCTAAAAATGTGATGTTTGAACTTCTTTCTCTTTAAAGCATAACCTTAAATCATAAGCTAAGCCTTGCTCTCCCTTGTATATTGTCAGAAGCTTTCATCTATTTTCTGGACCGACACTAAAATAATTTTTGAAATAATGAATCACTTTTTTCTACTTGAGCAGAAATCTCACAATTATTTTGCAGTAGCAGACAATGACATTCTGAAAGACACACCATCAGATTTTCAAGATAAACAATAAGTGCCAGTTTCTTTTCTTGGGAAAAAATGCGTTGATATGAAGTATTTTTAAGTTCATGAGTCTGTTCAGCAGTTTATAGGAAAGCCATAAATACATAGGTACATATCATCATCCACTTACAGCATTATGGGTAATATAACAACGACAACAGAACCAAAGCTCTGTTAGCTTTTTAAATACCTACTGTATTTAAGAGTATAACAATCTACAAATATATGTTAGTATCACAAGGACAGCATTTCTGATGGTCCTGAACTGTAAGTAAATTACCTGAGAGAAAATTAAGCTGATTAGCACAAACTGTGTATGATTCATAACTGCAGATCTGGACAAAACAGCTATCACTTAATGAACAGGTGACTGAGGAGTCTTAGGTTGTCTATAGCTTGAATTACTGCGTGATTCAGGAGATAAAAGATAGTTTAATGAACTGAGCCTTATGGTTTCAAAAGCATAATTTTTGTAAAACGATGAGATGACTAGGTACATTCAGCATTCTAATGCCAAGAATAGCATCCTCATAATTTAGAAAGTATATGATTGTTTTGTTGACATGACAAGACTGTTTGACCTGATAAGGTATATATCAACCCTCTTTGAACTTTTGCATAATTTAATAAACCAGGATTTTCAGGTCCCAGTTTCCAGGTGAGGTAAATCTAGCTTTCTACCTTCTGCTCAGTTATGAATTGGATCCCACAAATGTGATCGTTTTCTTACAGTGCCTCAGAACGGCCACTGGCTGCATCCACTGCGCATGGGCAAAGTTTATTTAAAACGGAATAAGAAAATAAAATTCTAGGTGGCGATACTTTGGAAAATGGTCACAATGCAGGTGCTCAGTCAAGTGTGTTGAGGGGATTTATTAAAAAGAAAAGCAATTAAACACCAGTGCTTCCTCCAGAAGGTGAAGCAGGGCCTCACTCTGTTCACACTGGCAGAATCACCAATTTTGCTTCTCACAGAGGGAATCTACCCACTAAAAGCAATGCTTACTGCAATCAGAGGCTCATCACAAGGCATTAAGGAAGAAATATCCATGGTGAGAAAGGAAGCTGATACTCAGTTTTTAGAACCTGACAGACTGAAAATGAACAAGACACGCATAGGCTACACTTCACTTTTCAGAGATCCTTTTAGCTCTACTTGCAGAGGGAGTTAGGTAACTAAATTGTTCTGATTTTTCTAGAGATGGGAAAAAAATCACAGTGAAAAAAAATTCATACCGAACGATAAGATTGCTGACAAAGTTACTGAACTTGACTTAACTGTCTGAAGTTCGATACTCTTCCTTGACAGAATTACGTTGAGGGTTATGTTGCCAGTGATAACCTACCGAACGGTACTGGTGCTAAGCAGTCCTAAGTAACTTCTCTGTTTCAGTCTTCATCAGACTGTATTTCACCACAAAGCATTTATGTGTACAGGGGTTTGTCCTACTGAATGAAAGTCGCTGTCCTTACCTTGATGAAAGTATGGCTGATTGTTTCAGTAAAGAAGGGGCTTTATAAAAAAAGGGCTACAATTTTATCCTGGATTAGAGGTTTGGAGGATTTTTCTTTTTTTAAATTGGGATACTAACTCAGAATTGAATCAAGAAGGGGAAGAAAGTATAGTTCAAGAAAGATTTTTAAAATCTAATTCAAAATGCAGTTCTTAAAGAGACAGATTCTATACCACATTAGACTGTCGCAAAAAATTCCTCTCAAACTCAGTAAATGCGGGATCATACTCATACAACTTATAATCTCACTGACATTTGCAGTAATCAGGGTCATTTTTCTGTATGGCTGAACTGTTCTCAGACTTCTGTTCCTAAGTATTAGCTGTGTTCTTACCTGCCTTCATCTTCCACCTTTGGCTTTTTTGAACAAGACTATTTATTTTGGTAATTACAAAGACACTTATCCCCTCACTCTCCAGTGATGTCTGAGTTCCTGGCCTGTAATGTCTGTATGTCAGTCACCCAGCATGCTGATGGAAACAGAATTGCACTTCAAGACTGTACTGCAAGTGGTAATTGGTAGTGGGCAATGATTTTCCACACTAGTAATCCTCTCTTTTGAGTACTGGGCTAGATTAACTTCAGGTTAGCCTGAGACTCTCCAAGGTACATCGGCTGACCTAAGGGCAAAAAGACAGAAGCAGCAGATAGAGAAGGAGCAACATTATGGGGCAGCACCAAGAGCAAATCAGTGGTATGAAGAAACGGTGTAGAAATAATTATCCCAGCTATGAAAATTGGCTTCTTGTATGCACTAAGAGGGCTGTGCTGTCTGCAGGGGAGTTCAGAGTGTGAACCTCTGGTAGAAGACCTGCAGAGGAAGAAAAGGAAATGTCCCTTCTTACAAGTTTTAAAGATGATTCATAGAGGTCATTTAAACAAAGGAGTGAACTCCATGGCAAGTAGTTTTCTCATTTTTAGCCTTTGAGGAGGACAGTTGGGAAGAGACAAACAATCTTTCCAGACCCATCAGTACGCCTCTGCGTGACGGCACATTCAGCGACTGTGGAGGGAGCCTCCATGTTCGCGTGCGTGGTGCACACACATCAGAATGATACTTCTTCCAGGCTCTCACCAAGCAGAAATACAGAGGTGATAATTTTTACATTTGGAAGCAGGATTTTCTTTATTCTTAAAAAAAATCTGAATTAGCATGCTTAAACCCCACCCCAACAAAATAGTTTATTTTAGGAGCCTGAAGCTGTCATTTTCCTTTCCACTCTAGATTTTAATCCCCTCCCTACATACCAGAGGGTTTTTTACCTCTAATGAATCTAACCAAAGCCCATTGCCCTTTCTTTTGCCTTCTGTGACACCTGGCCTCTGGAAGGCACTGACGAAACCCACCAGGTGTCCCCTCCTCTATAAGGATGTGGACGCCACCTTCCCTAAGTGAGGGCTAGGGGATGTGGCTGGGTGCCCATGCCATGTGTTGTGCAGGTAAGTGCTCCTGGAGGCTGCAGAGGAAGAGGCTGCGGCCCAGGCTGCCTTCCCAGTAAACCTGTTGCAGCCTGAACTATGTGCTTACTGTTTTCTGACCAATGACACTACAAAAGTTCCTTTGTAATCAGAGAAAACTGGGGCAGGATAGATGCAAATAACGATGCTGGTTACATGACTGCACTTGCCACCTCTTCAGCTGGCGTTATGATCTGCACAGTTTTCAGTACTGATGCAAGCAACGCGTGACTTGCAGAATGGAAACCTAAGTTCATCTGCCATCAAATCCTACATAACAGTACAGTTGTTTACATGTACTTTCTAAATTTATGCAAACAATTTATCTTTGCTGTAGGGCAGAATATTCTGAGGGACAGAGGCATAACATGCACAAAAATCTGAGCAAAAGTTTCAGATACAGGCTGCAGAACCATATTAAAGTAGACGGATAAAACTTCTCTTGCAGTTTTTAGTTCATTTCAGACCACCAAGTGGTATCAATAAAGAGCCCATAGTTTAAGTCAGCTAGAAAATAAATTCTATGAAGGATGTTCCATTTTATGTTGTTTGAATTTGATTAGTGATTAGTCTTGGCGGTTAAACCACATGGGAACAGTAATCAAGGTTTCTCCACTGCGGTTCTGTAACAACTGGAAAACACTGTTGGCTCATGTCTTATACCATGATGGGATATTAACCTAAAATCTAATTAATCTATGAATGAATTACGGTTCTAGAAACATACTATATTATAATCAATTTTAAGTGAGTTCCTAACAGAAGATACGATGAAGAAAAAGCTGTAAAATTACCAGAGGTTGATAAATTCTGTTTACTATGACTGATGATTTTATGGAGGATAATTTTACAATCCATCAAACCTTTGTCAGTTCAAGAATCATGCTGCCAAACGTATGCAGTAAATTAATTTTTAAATTTACATATTTATTAAAAATCTTATTGAAAACAGCAGGAAGTAAGTCTTGTTTGAATAATAAAATAACTTGTTATTCTACTGGAAAGGAAACAAAAAAATCCCAACCAACCTTCTATTAAGATGATTTTATAGTAAGGCAGTAATTATAAACAGCTACATGACTTAGTTAACCAAACAATGTACTAAATAGCCAACCCAAAATTAATCAAGAATTAAAAAAAGTCAGATGATAATCAAGTAAAAAATGTAATTTAAAAGCTGAGAAATTAATGGCTGAGTCTCAGATGTGCTTGAGGACATGATTGTTATCTCAGGCCCATTGGCAGGAGCTCCCGGATTCCCTGTGATAGCGTGGGGAGCTGCAGGTGTCTGCCTGCCTGGCTTCCCCACTCAAGGTGCTGAAGAGGAATAATGGAGTGTTAGCAACCTTCTCGTGCACGTGGGCACAGGAACGTGCCCCGTGTGATGTGCTGCTGGCTCAGGCAATCATTCTGTGACCCAAACCTGTGTTTATTCTCACAGAACAGAAGTCCCCCATAAGAAGGCATTACAAGTGCACCCTGGGCACCTTCCGCTAAAAGCTGAACATAAAAACATCTGCTGAACAAGGGAATAAACAGAGACAACAAAGGAGCATGGTAGCATGTGGCATAACCCATGAGGAGAGCAAGAACTACTTCCCCACCATTTGTACAAGGAAGGACGAAGAAGTGTGCCAAAACGGTGGAACAGGGAAGCATGGTGACATGATCTGAGGCAAGTAAGGCACCTCAGAGACTGGCCAAGCAGAGTTCTTGGCTGTGCCTACTTGCAAGGCCTCATTTCAATGTTCCCCATCAGTTACGTTACAAAGATTTTCTGCTTTGCCTTTGACATATTACTCCACTGCTGTGATTCCTGTGCTGTCCGTATCCCATAGACATGCTCCTGGTATCAAAAAAGCACCAGAGCCAGGTCTCACGTCCTCTTTGTTTTCTTCCCTGGTCTCACCTCCACAATTGCTGCAGTTTTCTTTTGACCACTACCACCACTGGGGTCAGCCATTCACACTCTTAAAATGCCTACTTTGCATATACAAAATACATCAGCCATCCTGCCTCCATCCACCAGAAACAAGACTTGTGTTAACTAGAACAATTGTGCTTCCGCGCTTTCTCCTTTGCCCAGCTCTAAGGGGTGATCAGAAAGAACCACTGTGAATTACGCAGAGTAATGCTGGGCACTGAGATGGCCACTGCTGGAGATGCAGATGGAAGTTCCTACAGCCAGGAGATTTATGAGTTGTTAGCTTGCCTCCTCACAAAATTAAAGCAGTGATATAGACTTCGTTTAATATACATATCATTTGGCCGAGATCCGAGGGGAATTTTAGTTAATTTATGAGTTTAGATGTGTTCGCTTCTTTTAGATACATCTGTTTCTGGTCATGAGAAACTCTAGTCTACTTTGTGGTTCAGCCAGGCATACAAAATGTCTCTCACTTGGATCTGGTAGGAGGCATTAGTGGTTGCAAACTCTCTGTGAGGGGACCAGCCTCAACACAGAAAGGAGTCAAGGACAGACCTTTGCCTTTCCACCTCTGCCTTCCCTGGATACCAGCAAGGTTCAGGTTAAGCAGCTAACGGGATCTAAAAGGCTAGTAAACATTTGTGCTGAGGCCACCTGGGGTATAAAAATCCGCTCTTAGAATGTGAGGTGTTAGTTTGACAAGGCTTTGGAGGCTTTTTCAGAGAAAGGAAGCACAGTGAAAATACATATTGGGAACCCCAGTTCTGTGGGGTCTGACCCCCACATTTGGCTGTGAGAAAACCTTTGCTGGGAATGATCAAAGAAAGAATTGGTGTGAGGAACCAGGACAGGGCTTCCTGCAGTGACAGAATAATGTGGTATTTTTTGTATTGATTTTGCTACAATTTGTATATAAATAAAATGTATGTGAAGTGATAGGCAGCCACATGAATGGATTTGTTGGACGAGTGCTTTAGGAGATTTATTTACCTTAGCAATAGAGAAGTGGTACTGCAGTATTAATGCTGTGAATTGTTGTGAGATACTGGTAATGCAGAACATGTTCCTATGCCTAAAATACAGATTATAATATTGTTAATATAATAGGCCACTAGGAGGACTAAAATACAACTGGAATTCAAGCAGACACACTGTAGAGCTAACATGCATTCTTTTTTTGAATGACCAAAGATGATACAAACAGGAATCTTGGATAAAAACACAGAGTAAAGCAGTTCCCAGGCCTTATTAGCGAATGAATAATTTGAGAACTGTTGCTGAAAATGAACAGGCATTTGATATTTATTGGAATACAAAAAAAAAATCTTTAAAGTGTTGATTTCTTCGATGTTTTAGGTTATTCAGGATTCAAATACTTCTAAGAATGGAATAAAAATTTCCTCTGTGTGCAGGCGTTGTTAGGAGCCCTGTATGGACTTCAGCAGGACTGCTGAAGACGGTACAGCTCTGCTCACACAAAACTGTTTGCAGGATCAGGGTGTGAATTTGCTTCTGACATTCTGAAAGTTCCTCAGCAGAGGGGTGATGTGTTTGTGGTTAGCCCTTGTAGTGCAAGATCCCATCTTGAGTAAGAATGCTTGATGTGAATATTAAGTGCTAATGATTATTTGCTTAGCACTGCTATGGGGCCTTCAAAGCCCTCAAAGCAGCCTCCTAACAGTACTGGATCAAATTCTAAATGCAGCTGGAAGGTATTATTTATATTCTTTATTTAAAAATGGGGAATTTAATAGCAAGAGAGGTTTAACAATTTGGACAGTCAGCCAGAACATCACCCTGATCTCCACAGTCCTGCAGTCTTAACTGTTAAGTTTTTTTGTCACTATTTGAATATTTATTAGTTTCTTTGCAGGCAGAAAATTCTCTGTGGAAAGTCAGAGGCCTGTATCAGTGTCCTCACTAGAGAGCATCTGAAATGCTCTTCAACATACAGGACCTGGCATTTTATCCAGTGTATGTGGTAGTTAATCAAATGTTTTGCACTGACTTCAGTAGACTTTGGATCAGACTCTTGATGCATTAGAGAGATAAATTATTTAACTTGGTGAGTTCCCCTAGAAACAAAATATTGAGCTGCAAACAAAGCTAACAAACACCAAATGGGATACCATCTGCTGCAATGAACAGAACATGACCAGTTTCCCCCCATGCTTGATATTCTTCCAAAATACAATCTGAAATAGGTTTGTTAAACTCCCAACTGTCTCACAAAATTGGCTTAGCACAGGTTAGCAAATGCTAATGCCACCAGCAACAGCAAGCCAGACTCTGATACATCAATTGGAGTTGTCTGTGATTTTATTTCTGTTGCGTAAAAGCTCAGGGGTTCTTTGCTATCCAGAGCCTATGGAGATGTTTCTGTTCGTGCCCTGTGTCTCAGAGCCTAGGGTCACCGAGTAGCTTCTGTCCCTGAGTAAACAGTAAAAATGAATAGTAAATATCTATATAATGATGCAGTCATAATTCTGGATTCTTCTACCCTTTGACATCCAGACTCCATGCCTTACAACCTTCTGGAGGAAACAGGATACGGAGGCAAAAGAAGGTCTATCTCCCACAGGAATGGCAGGAGATAACTGAAATCCTAAATCCAGAGCATTCCTTACGTGGTATCTGAGTTTTTAGCTGTGATGGAGAACGTGTGGATTGTCAAACACTTTCACAGGGACAGAAGGACACTGCTGAGCTAAATGCGGTGTGCGTGACACTACTGGGTGCCATCAACATTAGCCCCCTTTCCACTTAGAAAACATACTAATTGAGCAACCAAGTAGTTTTTATGTAATGTGAGGAAAAAAACCCAACAGTATTTGCCCTGTAGAACAAGACAAGCAGATAAATGTCTTCATACCTAAATTTCCTACACAGCTAGACACTTCATCTTCTAGTATCACCACTACCAAGTGATGAACTACCATGAGCAAACAGAACCTCCAAAGACTATTCAGTCTTTAGCAGTTAACCAGAAAGGCTACAGCTCGCCACATTACGCAGCTCTTTTACATGGTGACTGCTGTTCTTTGGCTTGCTCTGCTGCCTCTGTTGTCATCACTGTGCTACTAATGATGTCATAATGCAGATTCCATGTTTTTACAATGGATTTTATTTATAGAAATGTTGCATTATAAATGTTGAACTCTCTGATACCCTGGCTTGTTACAGTGGTTCTCAGAAACATGAAAAGAAAGGATGATGTCCAATAATAGTAATAATAAAAATAAAATTATGTAGATGATCATTTTAGCATTTTCCAGTTTAGCATTTTCCATTTCCATACTCTGATGGTAGGGAAAATGTAGTAAAGAAATGGGTTTAAAAGTACAAAGAATTCATTATGATATGATCTTAACCTTAACATTGTAGGACCAGATTAGAAAATACACAGTATTTGGCCTTCCTCTTAACTCAGGGGAAAATGCCGCTGAGGTTCCATGATGTTGCCCGCAGAGCCCAGGTACAGAAGCAGGATGCTACAGATCAAAATTCTGCCAGACAGAGGGAGAATATCTAAACCAATTTTCAAGCACCTATATGAACACCATGATTTTCACAGTTTCCAAGTATGTGAATGTCAGAGGCATCAGCAATTGCTGCAAATTTCTAGCACCTTTGAAAACTGGGCAGCTGAAGTGTCTAAATATGAATTTAGGCACAGCCATTAGGAAATGAAGCTTGAAAAAACTGGCCTATATTGTTACTGATTAGGGGCCACAAGCAAGCTGCTGCAGTTCTTTCAACAGTGATCAGGAAGCGTGTCCTAGCTGCTTAGCTACCTCTGTTCCTTGGTTTCAGGCATTGTCTGAAAAGCTCTTATATTTCAAATCTGTTTTGCATTGTAGTATATGCATTACCAAAAAGTTTCCCAATCTGATAACTTTTCTGTGGATACAGTCTTTTGGCGAAGTTTAGACACTCCTGTTTTAAGAAATATCATAGGCTATTACTGCATGATTAACATTTTAATTTATAATGCTCAGCAATATAATATATTTATTTTTTTCATTCCCATCCGCTTCTACTTTACCCTTCATTCACCCACATCTATCCAATAATGCAACCATCAGGCACAGTCACCATGGGGTCACAAAGGGAAAGTCCTGTTTAACTATTTTGATACCCTTCTATGATGAGGTCACTTGCCTAATGGATGAAGGGAAGACAGTGAATGTAGTTTTTCTGCATTTTAGTAAGGCTTTTGATACTGTCCCTCACAACAACCTTCTGGACAAGCTGTCCGACTGTGGGATAAGCTGGTTCACAGTGCGCTGGGTGAAGAACTGGCCGAAGGGCAGAACTCAAAGGGCTGTAGGGAATGGGGCTACATCTGGCTGGTGACTGGTCACCAGCACCATTCCTCAGGGTTCAATTCTAGG
>VZTV01130405.1:0-10609 GCA_013400875.1 Anhinga rufa
TTTTTTGCTGCCTTATTGAATTTTTACCAGTTATTGTCATCATACTGAATTTTTACTTGTTACATTTCTCACACTCTCACTTCGGAAGAAGTGACATGATTCAAAAAAACTTGATCTACTTTCCACTATGGATCCAGTTTCCAGGGTTGTGTTCAGATATATGTTATTGTCTACCTTTATCTATATCTGTATTTACATTGTTTATCTTTGACTATATAATCTGTCAAGATTCCTTAACTATTATCTTTATAAATAAAATTTTGCAGAAATATAACATATGAAAAAATAAGCTGTTTTCTGTCATGATTCTCCTCCATGGTCCAAGATGTATGTTCCTTACGTAACTGAATATGCCTAGGTGCACCCACAGTACAGAAACAGACACATTGAAAAATACTGGTGTAAAAAACAAGCTGAAGAATTCCCTGGTCATCATTCATGTATGATGGCCCTATATCCCAGCAGATACCATAGTTCTATCTGGTGATCATCTCTGAGTCGGGTTTTAAGACTGGATTTATACCTGCCATTTAGAATATTCTTATTTTTCTATTTATTTCTCCAGCTGTTATACACCTTTATTTTCATTCAAAGAAAGCTATTATTTATGGTCAAAAATTGGTTTCAGGAACATTGATTCATATTCCAAAAAAAAACTCATGAGAAAGTGCATGATAGGAGATAAGGAGAAAATGTATTTATCAAAAGCAAAATGCAGCAATTCTTATCTAGTAACACAGTCTGTTCTGAAAATTTTACCATATATCAGATACATAACTGAATGTATATAAGATACATTTCCTTCCAGAAAAAGGAAAACATAATTCCTAGTGCTAACAAGGGAGAGCAACTCTAAACTGTAAAATTCAACTAGAGGTCATTCACTTAAGAATTGTTAGACTAGTTCAACCAAGTGATCTAATACCCACACAGGAGACAAAATCCAGTGCAAGAATGAGGTGAAAGAAAGGTCATAGTGAGTACTTATAGAATAACCTGTCCAAAGGCAAGTTTCCTTTTAATCAGTATCATTGATTAAGTCTCCAAAGCAAAGCACGAAGGTTTAGATTCCTTTGAAATATGGGCCTATTTTAACCGTGTATGTGGTCATTGTCAGTGTAAATGCAATAACCATTCTGTTAAGCTGTTATCCTCTGTAGCAACAGTTATATCATTACTTCTGCAGTTACTGCTTATCAGTTTTGTAATGCTTTCTGAGAAATGACAAAAAGGTATGCTGAGTTCATTTTCTTTATTGCATGTGCTGTTTAGCGTAGTATTATCATGTCTGCTCTCACTAATTACAAAGGGAGTACTCTAAAAATCATCACTGACCATCTCTGAACTTTTCCTTAAAACTTTTTAGTTTTATCTGGAAGTGAAGTCTTTCACATTTTTCTTGTCAAACAGCTATATTTACATTCAGGTCTTCTGTGCTGTGAAGTAATTCACAGGTGCTGGAGAGTGGTCATAAAATATCCATTCTCAAGTGTGACTACTCAAAAGGTAAAATTTTAGAGTTTCATAAGTACCACAGCTACTTTGCAGAGAAGTTGACCTGCGTGTAAGGCCAGATTTAAGAAGAAAAACTACTAGTAAGATATATCACCAAGAGTTTAGCCTCTGTAACGGGCAGCTGCCAGATTTAACTCTTTGCTGCAGCTGCTGTCAGAGACAGAACAGGAAGAGAAAAGGGCACTAAAGCACAGCCACCAAACTAATGACAGATGGCAGCAGCACAAATGGAGAAAAATATATCTGAGCTCTGGGTAAAAACCAAGAATTACTGGTGTTTTACCCTACACAGCAGACTGTGCAAATGGAAAGAGTGCAAATGTTAATGGAATATGTGATCAAGCATTTAATAAAGATGTCAATCCTTTTTAAAAATGAAATCTCTACCCCATGCTTGTTTACGCATCCTCCTCTATTTTTTTAATTGCATTTCTTTCATAGTGTCAGTATTGTTTTATCTCACCAAAACATACAGCTTACTTAATATATTTTATTATTATCCCAAGACAGAAAGAAGCAAACATTAAATGACAGCACAAACACATTATAGCAGCATTATTTCCCTTCTTTGGCTTAATTTCTTACATATTTCCCATTTAGTTTATGCACAATAGGAAGTTTTAATATCTTAAAGATTTTATTGTTTGTACGAGACATCAACCAAAATATTCTGCACAAAGGGCATGACAACCCTCCATTGAGGATTCGCATTTCGTTGCAGGCATCTACTCAACATCTGCATCCCACATATTCTATTCTGAGGGTCTTCTGAACCAATTAGTATTTATCATTAGTGCACATCTACCCAAACCCCATCCGTTTTTCTGTGCGCTTTATGGTGACTGCTTCATGAACATGGTCTGCCTATGTGAAGGCAATTCAGCCTAACAGACTAGATGAATTTGAGCAGATAGGAAGACAGAAGCTAGCCCAAAGGCACAAAGCTTACTGTCCATCTTTTCTGATACCCAGGGATAACAGCTGATAAAGCAAGAAAACCTTTGTGCCTTTGCAGTTCAGAAAAAGTGGCAAATCTGTGAAAGGGAAGATGAAAGGTGAAAAATTTATGTCTGGATTTCCCAAGCAGAACAGCAGTAGCATACCCATAAGTGCCAAAGAATAAAACTGCAGAAGTTTTACAGATAGGTGCAGAAACATCTTTCTTCTTAGAATACTTCCTTTGCGGATGTAAGGAGTATTCCCATCACCTAACTTTAGAAAGAGATGCTGGCATCCTTAAAGAAATTATTAAGAGAATAGAATGAATAATTTTCTGAAGACACCTGTCTGTCTCCACAGGCTATACAAGGAACCCACACAACTAACTTATGCTTGGTCTCTAACTTAGTTGCTAAAGTTAGGTCAGACACATTTACCTTTTTAATTCTTTTCCAAAGGAATTCAGCTCATTTTGTTTGAATCACTTTCACACCCCTTTTTATTTGGAGAAAATCTGACCCACCTCTCTGAATATTAACGAACTTTTTAAACATAATTGACTGTCATCTTTTTATTTGTAACTGACATCTTATGAATTTTAAAAAACAGCCATTTTCCCTAGCCTAATTGGTTTGAATAGCCTACTTAATTTCACTACAGCATCATGTTCCCTAGCAACCTACTCAAGCCCTGATGGGTGTGCTGGCTTATCAAAGAATATGTGTTTTCTTCAGAGGAAATTAAGTCACCACTTGTGCTGTTCTAAGTTTTCCCCCAAACAACATTCTGTCTTTCAAATCATTCTGCAAAATTGTCTCACAACTCTTTAACTGTGTCCATCAAAAGTTACATTGCCCATACATTAACTGTTGCTATGCAGAGAGCGTGGACTTAGGTAAGAATCAGCTATAGCTAAGCCAGAGAGTCAAGACAGACCAGTTCTAATGTATCTAAGTGTGATCATAATTAACATACCCTGGTATGCCTTTTGGAGACTTTTTTTACATTTCCATAGCATGCTTAATTAGTCTAACATCATGAACAAGCCTTTCACAGCAATTCAGGATGGCACTTTTCCAAAAAAGTGTTGGTTTTAGGTGTGACTTTGCCTTATGTCCATACTCAGTCTTGTAGAACATGGTTTCCCTTGTGGGGTATCCATGGATGGAATCATGCATGGAGGTATCATCAAGGGCTTCACATCTGCAATGGGAATGCAGCCCCCTGTAAACAGTTACCTTTCTCTGATGACTGGAAGAACTTAACTGCTAGAAAAGATATGTCCACAATGTAGTCCTAGACCATAATGAATCACAGCAAACTGAAGTCCTTCCCTCCCATCCCTGTGCCACACCAGGCTATGACATAGACACACAGACTGTGTTTGGTGATCAAGTGAAATAGATCAGGGGAACAACATCTATGCCCAGAATCAAAAACTGGAAACAGTAAACAGACTTCACAGAATCACAGAATCACAGAACGGTAGTGGTTGGAAGGGACCTCGAGAGATCATCTTGTCCAACCCCCCTGCGTGAGCAGGCACACCCAGAGCAGGGGCACAGGACCGCGTCCAGGCGGGGTTTGAATGTCTCCAGGGAAGGAGACTCCACAACCTCTCTGGGCAGCCTGTTACAACCTCACAGTAAAGAAGTTTTTTTCTCATATTCAGGTGGAACTTCCTGTGTTCCAACTTGTGCCCGTTGCCCCTTGTCCTGTCATCGGGTGCCACTGAGAAGAGTCCAGTCCCATCCTCCCGACACACACCCTTCAGGTATTTGTAGGTATTGAAGAGTCTTCTCTGGTCCAGGCTGAACAAACCCAGGTCTCTCAGCCTTTCCTCATAAGAGAGATGCTCACTAATAATTTCTCCTGTAAACATAAATTTTTAAATAAATTTAATCGTCCCCTAATTCTTCCCTTCACTCTCACAACAATCTCAATTCCCATTTATTGTTCTCTGTGATACCAGGATAAAGAAGAGGCATTTGTAGAGTGTGAAAGACCTTGAAATACATAGTTCCAACAGACTTCTCTCAGGCTGACTATTTAATAATATTGAGAGGAGCTGTATTAGCAATTTCCTCTGAAATCAGCAAAATCAGAGCTAATTCCTCAGGAGAATGCAAAAAAAAATAATGTTGCCTTAAAATGTTTATTTCACTCCCTCTAATGTATTTTCCCGTCTTTAGCCTGCATCATATTATATGAATTAATCTTTTGAGATATATCTAACCCTATCTATTGAATGACACCACATCCAAGGGCATGCCAGTTCAAAGTCATGCTATCACGTCATGCTGTCAAGTGGAAAGTAGGTTAATTTTTAGCAAAAACTAAGTAAATCCACTTGCATTTGGTGCTGAGCAGGTGGTACTTACACAGCCAATTACTGCAGAGGAAGTAACATCCCATGAATCCAAACCCTACCTCACCTCAATAAAATGAAATGACAGAACCATAATCTGGGTCTCTTTAATACAAGGCTTTACTGAACTCCACTGTGTCAGTTCCTTTTCTCAACAGTTGTAAATTGGATGAATGGGAACTGCTGGACAAAATTTAGGAAAACATACCACAAAGAACAATCCTACAGGGACTGAATAAGTCAGTCTGATAGGTCTAATCATTTTCCTGGTTTCTGTAGGGGAATCAGGTTCCATCTGGCAATTGAAGCTCCTAAATCCATTTGTTTATTCGCTGGGAATAACACAAGTGGCTTGTATTTTGCTGGCAAAACCAAAAGCTGTTCTCAGCAGGTCGACTCACCACAGCTGAAGCAGGTGAAGTATTTTTACTTTGGAAAGCCACAAACCTTCCTTTTGCAATGGTATAAAACTCCCTAACACATTGAAATGTGAGCCTTAGACTTTCAATGGTCTGTCAGAGGATGTAAATGGAAGGGGTTTTTAAACTGCTTAGAGTCCTGGAAGAGGTAAATTAATAGGCAGAAAGCATAAGCAATTTCTTACGTTATTTTTTTTTTACTATCCACACACCCACACAGAAGATATGATGAAAAAGTAAAACACCTTTCATAAAGGGAAATTAGGCAGCACTTTGCAAACTCTATCCTATTTCTACAGTCCTCCAGTGGCAAATCTAAATCCCAAGAAACCCTAAAATCAATAAGAATCACTGTATCAACTGTTAAAAAGTAACTCTGTAATACCTGGGGAAGAACAATGGGGCCATTTCAAAGTTTATCAGCTTTCTTTACAGCCATTGGGAAGATAATGTGAGGAGGAAAACATAACCGAATGCATAGGTTTTTCCAAGAGTAGATGTAGAGATATTTTTCATTGTGGATTTTTGAAGTTAATTCCAGCAAGCACACCAAAAACTGTTCCAGTACCAACAACAAATCCCAAGTGTTTGTCATGCTCATAACTCCATGCTGGTTGTCAATTAGATGATTTATTTTGTGATGCAATTGTTATCTCAGGAATCACCAACAACACTTATTCCAGTCATTTGATTTAGTTTGTTGGATAGTCTTCTTATTACAAATCAACCCCAAACCTTTCTGCCATGAGATCAATATTGCAAAGATATCACAGAAATATGTCCCTCAATGCCATGAGCTGGCTTTAGTATTTAAACAAATTATTTTTAATTTTATAATGAATATTTTTCATTCTATTGTCATTCTCCTAGCAAACTGGAAGCAGTGGAAGCAGAGCTAAACTGGAACAGCTGCATTTAATTTTTCCTTCAATTATTGCAGAATGTAATTAACATCCAGAGCTTTAAGTCAGACTTGTCCTTCTGTTCTCAGGAGGGTCTAATGCATGATAGCCTTTCTACAAATGTGGTTATTTTTACGTAAGAACATTTTGAAGTAAATGAAATCTTCAATCATTACACTTCATAATGAAAAATTTTTACTTCTTGAAAAGAAGAAACACTGCCATTGACTAATGAAGATGGCAGCATTTTCAGTCTCATGTTAAAGGTTTTCATATTCAAACAACTGTGAACAATCCAAAGTGCTGAGAATGTTTTTGCGTGTGAAAAGATTTGTTTAATTGAAAATTAGTTTTCCATGTAAGAAGTAATATTCAATTAGCCTTTGTTACCTTGCCAAGCAAGAACGATGACTTTCCTGACACACTTCTCAGGCACTGAGCTACAACTTTTGCTTTTTCATTTGCTGGACCAGATTTAGATTTAGCTTGATAGACTAAAGCTTGAGGTAGTTTACAGAGACATTGCTTTATGTCTTTCAACCAGTCTTAGTATAGTGAAATGACTGGTCATTAATTATCTTTCTAGATTTTCCTATGTAGGAGGAACACGTGTGCTAGAAAGTAAGGTACCGCAAGGTGATTTTCTGAATGAGACATGGACAGTAGACCCTAAATCTCATTAGCTTTCAGACATCTGCAATAGTAACCAAGCATTCATCAGTGCCTAACAAAATCACTGGAGCTGGGATTTCAAAGAATCATGCCATCTTTCAGATACCTAATGGAGACTAATGCCAATTTGGGGTAAAAAAAAAGATCTAAAGATATTAAGGGATTGAAGTATCCAAATCCCATCAGAATTTGAAGTGATTTGGGTGTCTAAATAACAACATATTTTTCTACAATTTTCAAGCTAAATGTAAGTTTCTATGTTTTGAAGATTGTGAGATGTCTTTGTTCACATTATAAAAGGAAGACAAGTTTATATGTATGTTTTTAATGCTTCAATATTTAAACAGATCTTACTGTAGAAGGCTTTCCTCTGATACTCGAAGGCAGTATTAGGATTATGTGGGTTCTATCATAGGTGCACATTCTAATGGATGCCTTATATTATCTTCTAGGTCATTATTCTCAGGTTTTACCTCCAGTGGTGCTTATACGGGACTTTCCCTCCTAAATCACCTCAGTACATCGACTGCTTGATCAGCTGTTCTCTGGTTCTCCAGTGAGAAATCACTCCATACCCCAGGAGTCCAACTCCTTTCAGAGAACTGCTGCAAATTTGGCACATGTACCTGCTTTCTGATAAATAATTCAATAGAATATTCCCTGCATTATACATTCAAGTGAGTCCAAGTCATATATATTATTCATTGAGTGCTATTTAACCAGCTCTATCATTGACTAACTTACACTCTGTCACTTACCTTAACGTTCATTTCAGTACTTAATTTATCCCTTAATGGATATCTTATATTAACTAAGGGTGTTATATAAAGTAATGATTGCAATATTTTGCATTTCTATTGATCCCTCCCCCATCAATCTATGCTAAAATGTTCTTTTCCAGGCCATGCAGTAGTCCTTAAAAGTCTACATAGGACATCAGAGCTATCAACATTTTCAACAGAGAGAAAATGTCTGGAAAATTATTGTTTCAGATAAGCAAACTCTATTTACAAAATTAGATTTAAAAATTACAGGAAAAGTGATATTGAAAGGGCAGCAATTTAATTTCATTATCTGAATTTTTATACCTCATTCTGAGATGTTATTTTTCATGTTATAATAGCCTAAGTGAAAAGAGAATAAATAATTAAACTGTGTTAAATAATGTGAGAATAAAAATAATACATTAAGTTTAGTGGGTTTTTTACATGAAACTTCATGAAGATAAGACAATCTTTTATAATAGTAACTGTTTACCAGATCATTACTGAAAAGTTTGCAAAGGAAGGAATACAGAATATTTAATCCTATTAACATTTGAGAAGCCTTTTTCATAGGATAATATAAGACAGTCATCTTGAAAGGTCAAATTCTAACTGCATTCATCACTCACTGATATTTTCAATAACACAATCTTTTGCCAAGAATAGACATGTGGTACCTGTGGGCTGATATAGGCTTTTTCATGGCAACTGCCTTAGTCTTAATCAGATGTCAGACAAGACTCTCCAGATCTTACCCAAACACATCTGAATTTTCACTACCTTGCCTAGACCATGACTCTGTCCCGTTGATAGCACAACACTCCCAGTGGCACTCAGCAATTTTCAATATGGAAAAGTGTCCTCCACCTAATCACTAGGCTCAGGTCTTTGGCAATTAGCTGTTCTGCATCAATGAACAGACAAAATCTCCTGGGGGACAATTCTTGACATCTGATGACAGACTTCTTAAGCTGGAGGGGTGAGTTACTCACTGCAGATGCCTCTCCCTCCTACAGACTACAGAGAAACCTTAGGTTGACAGCATAAGAGATGCTTATCTTTAATTACCCATTCTTGCAAAGGACTGCATAGTAAAAATTCATCTCTTCTGAGGTTCTGCCTGAGTAGCTTTATGGCTGCAGGAAACCTCTCATCTTACATAAGAAGCAAAACTTTTCTTCTCAAAATTCTTATTTTACTGATATTCAAGACAGTTGTTTGAATCATACATAGTAAATTAACTCATGGTGGAAAATATTAATCTGACCACTAAATTTCAGTTTATAAATTAGTTATGTTTTAGTAATTAGTCAGTTTATACAAACACTGCACCTTTGGTCAGATCAAAACCTCCCTGAGAGAGTCTAGTGGTTCGGTTTTTAATACAAATGCCGTTACCAATGACAAATCAGCCCATCAGTGCTAGTCAATGTTTGCAAATGCTAACTTGTAATTACCAGCATGGTATACATACATCTAAAGAGACATAATAAACTGTAAACCATTCTGAAAAATTGTAAGCTTCAGTCATGTTAAAACTTGCTACTTTGCTGTTCATTGCAAGTATAGTTTATATACGTACCCTTTTATGTTATGCATGCATGCTTTTCTCCTATTGGTTTATAATTTATTCAAAAACGTGTTCAGCATTTTTTTTATTATTTAAAAAATTACATAGAGCAGCTGAGCAGAAAAATCATACCTACAGCCAAACTGATGAATACATTTTCCACACTCATCGTATTACTGTGAAAGAATGTTCGTTTTTATTTACCTGGAGTGAAATTTGCCATTTGTTTAGAAGATAAAGCTGCCCTGTAACAAGAACTCTGGGTGAGTAGAGGGCTCAGAAAGAGGTCAGTAGTGAAATTCAAAAGCAACTTTATTTAGGAACTCAAAAATTTGGTGGAACCTGTGAGATGAGTCAGATCTTCATCACAGTAAATATTACAGCTATATTATGTACTAAAATATTTTAAAGTCTTATAGTCAAAGAAGTGGGCCTCATGGAAAAAAGGGTTATTTTGAGAATACCAAACACAGTAATGTTACCTGTGTCATCAGTAATAACTATTGATTTTGTCACATTTCACTAAATGAAACTATGTTGGGTGGTTCTATGACACGCAGTGGGTAAGTACCACTTGTGAAACAACACTTGTTCTTCAAAGTGTACAGAGATTAATTCTGATGTTTTATTAAAAGCAAGAAGTATCCAAAATTGTATAGTCCCTTGTTGGGGGACTGAGGTTGTAGAACATAGACTTAGGCAAATATAAGAGATGGAATTCACTTTTTCTAATTGTAGAAGTTTAAGCGTTTTATCAAAGTCCTCTTCTGGGCACCACGGACATAGTCAATGTATGGAAATATAGAAATAGGACTCAGTTCAGTTGCTTAAATACAGATATATAGTATCACTTGGGTGTCTTAGGACATCGTGACTGGGCTGACCCAGGTGAATGCTTCCAGATACTGCAGCCTCATGTGGATGCCTTGTAAATCCCAGGATACCTCAGTCTCACAAGATGCCCCTCTGTGGACAACTGAGCCTCCAAACAGTCACTTCTGCCACTTATTTTAGATACATGCTTTCAAAGCTTGTCCCACATTTTCCTTTGCTCTTAGAGGAAGTCTCATTTGAAAGTTGGAACTAAATGACTGAAGTTACGTGAGAAAAGCCCTACTCAAAGTGATACTGAAGAAAGGGATCTTTCAGTGCAATCTTAAGTTGCGTATCATCATGAAATGAACAGAAGAAATTATAGGGATAGAATAGATTAATCTTTTGTTAGGAATTAATACTATTTATATTTATGCATGTGAATCATTACGTGTAGTAAAAATGTAGGTAATGGAGCTTAAGCTTGATCTGAAAGGACAGTATTTCAAGACCAAATTTCCACAATGATGATGTTTGTATTTTAAAAACCACTGAAAGGCAAACACCACACTGAAGAGTCCCTCCTAATTTCAGGTTAGGTGTAAGTTGCTGTGGTCTTTCTGCTGGCCAGCAGGAATAGGGAAGTG
>VZTV01130417.1:0-17492 GCA_013400875.1 Anhinga rufa
TTTTTTATTGTTGTTGTTGTTGATTTCAAAAAATATTTCTTTGTTGGTTCAACGCTGACTCCCGATAGAAAGTGATGAAATGCCCAATATGTTAAAAAACCTTATCGCTAAATCAGAAGCAGAACTATAAATTTTGGCTTTTGAAACTGAACTGACTGTTGAGGATCATTTTGCTCCTGAAATATTACAGCAGTGATCAATTTGCTGTAAAATTAAGCAGTTTAGCTCTGCAATCTATAGATGGAAAACATGTTGTTCTTGAGCAAAGTTTATGCCCTGCCCAAGGGATAAATTAAATTTTATGGGTGAGACATGCATTATTATAAGCTTATCTGTTTAACATATCATTCTTTTCCACATCAGTATTATAAATATTTTTAATCATACATTTGATCTCTTGTGCATATAGTGATATGGTAATTCCCCCTGCCCCCCTCAAAAAATATGACCAAACACAGTTAATTCATCACAGAACAGGGGAGAATATTCTAATCTTCCTAAGAAATATACTGAAGATTGAAGCAGAGGCACTTAAAATTGGGGCTACTTTGCAATCATTCAGTGGAATAAAATTTTCCTGAAGGAAGGGGTGGAGCTACGGTACACATTTTTATTACGGCTGTTAGTATTGAACATTTATATTATAAGTCTCTAATCAAAACTGGGGGCTGTAGTCTAAGACAATTCAGTCATAAAAGTTAGGGAAAGTAGTCAAATGTATTTATTTAATAAACTTGTTGCTGGTCTTATAAACTTCTGCTGATTTTCCTTGAATCGTACGAACGAGACTCAAAGCTCCCAAGCTGACCGTTGCCCTGGCTTCCAAACGCTGGGCAACTTCTCCGAGTAGTTCCAACAGAAATGGATCTTCTGAAGGAAAGAGGAAGAAGAGTGAGAAGCTGTGCATCCTTTGCCTTTCATCTGCGAGAGACAGCCTGGGGAAGGCCCTTGAGGTGTTTGCAGGAAGAGGGCACCGAGGAGTCCCGAGGCCGTGACAGATAAAGCCGCAGGTATAGCCATCTATGCAACGTTTACCATATGTGACGCTGTAGTGTTCAAATTAGAAGCAGACGAACTCCACTTATCCATGTTTACTATCAGCCACATCACTGAATATATGTTAAAATGGCAATGTTGTAAGAACGGAGCTGAAGTGAAGGTGGGCACGCGGGGAACGTCAGTCATCTTTTCTTCTTCTTCTTTTTTTTTGCTTCTGGTGAAGCAGATTACGGGGGGTGGACTCAAAGCCTCAGTTGCGAGCTGATTCTGTGAGTTCATCTGGTCAGTTTGAATGGGGAAAGTAAACAGCAAAGACATCTTAATTTGGATATTTGCTTACCAGTTGCCTTCGGTGTCGGTCGCCTCTCCCTGACACCGGCCATGGCGAACCCTCTGTGTCATACTATGTTTTATGTGAAATCTCTCCCCATTATGCAATTTTGACTTGAGATACATGCAAATTCTACTCATTTCATTTAGCACTGTGCGATTTACTTCTTTATTCGGCTTTGAAAATCTAAAGCGTGGGTCCTTGTAACGTTATCTGCGTGGTTGACAGCCCTTTTCTGCTCTCAACACCCACTTGCTTCCTCTCAGTCATACACATCATCAATCTTCTGGGTTTTGGTGACATGGGAATCACTGACGTATTATTTCTAGTCATCTTAATCTGCACTTGTTACTTACTTTTTATTTTCCGTAGCATATGCTCCCATCATTTTTTCTTATCGACATAAATACTTTAAACAGGCACATTTCAGCCCGTATTTTAGGCTGCCTATAGCCCGTTTCCATGTGAATAACCTTTTCCCATTTTTATGGAATGAGAAATTTAAGGGGAATATCCTCATAAAAAAAAAAAATAAAAAAAAAAATTGGCACCTTTCTTCAAGGTGAGATCTGTTCCACGGTGGAGAAAGTGCTGGATGATACACTGCAGGAGACAATCCTGCCCCGCCAGGAAGGCGTACATGGTAGAGACCGCCTGCCTTCTTCACGGGGTGCTGAGAGGATTAATCAAGTGAATGTTGCATAGTCCTCAGAAGTTGGAAAGAGCTACAGAATTGCTAAATATTGTCTTGTCATATCCTTGCACCTTATACTCAAAGGTGAGCGGTTTTGAGGCGACAATGCAGAGGGGTCACTTATTGTCCACGTTCTCCATCACATATCGAGGAAGTTCTGCAAACGCACGCACATCTCGGGAGTAGGCTGCCAAAATGTAATCGCCGCAGGTGTATAAACGGGCTGCCTTCTCAGGCCCTTTGGCAAACTTTAATTCTATATTTGTAAAATCCTTTCTAAAGTATTGCTCTCTGGGGCAGGCACTGTCTGTGTGATCTGTGTTTGTACAGCTCGGTGAGATCTTGATCTGTGACTCGGCGTCCTGCAAACTAGCACACCAAAATAAAACAAAAACATATAAAGATGTTACTCACCGAGCAGAAGTTGTGTCAAGCAAAAGACTCAAGTCCTAGACATAATAAAAATAAAGTAAATACCAAGAAATTCTAACTAGTCTTTGTGAGGGATGTAGTGCTGCTATGAAATTTTGCTATGAGGGCTGATTTGTAACCAGTTTAGGAGCACAGATTTCTACCCGCGCACCAAGGGAAGGTCGTTGTGCACCTGGGCGTTAGGTCTCCGCCGCACAATCACAGTGATCCTACCTAAGTGGGAACTATTTGAAAAACGAGCCCATAATAAAACAGCGTTCTCCAAATATGCACTCTGCTGGCAAGCGCCTGGGGTAAATAGAAGTGGATAACGCACTTCAGAGATGACGTGATAAAACTATTTTGTAGGTTGAAGATCTAGAGAACACCGAAATGTTAGAAAGGCTTCTGAGGAGAAGGGGGTGGACCATCCCTGCGCTCTGGCGTGGAAGGAGGCTCTTCAGCTGGTCTGTGAGAAGCATCTCTATTTGGAAGATGATTATGTATCAGGTAAGATGAGCACATATATATATCTGAAGAATGTTTTTAAGAGGTAATTTCTCTAAAATACCTTTTAACTGAACAAATGTGACAGTGTTGAATCTCTGGTTACTAAATTTATAGCCTTAAAGAGAATTACACTGATTAAGCACGCCAGATCTACTCAGATCTGTTAAATCCCTGTTAACGCAACTCAAGTTCTAGTCTGAAGATGGGAGGATAGCGTGAGCCATCCTAAATGCAATGACAGCTGGAGAAATCTGCACCCAGAGGCACCCCTAGACCCCAGACATAGTGGATAACGTGAGATGGGGTTTATGTCGTACCTTACAAAATATCCATTATGAGGTTACAACACAGCATGTGCGCAATTTCTCACCCGTAACAGCCATCCTACACGAACTACTCAACTTTCAGATTCCTGAGGTACGTATGTTACGCACCGTGGGCAAGCATGAGCTATTGTAGCAGGGTATTAACGAAGACTTCGGTCCCATGCATTGCATTCAGTGACAATTTGCCACTGTCTTCACTGAAAACTGGAATGAGCCCCCGGATGGGACAGCAAAATGCACTCGTACTCCTCCGTGTCTCTTGGAGAAGAACAAGACAAAGGAGGTGGTTCCAGGACTCCAATATCTCACACAACTCAGCTACACTTGATTATTATTTGCTTCTCGCAACCTGAAAAGAAACCTACTACCAGATTTGTCTGTATCAACCCTGCTGAAGCTGAATACTTTCATACATATGTATGGATAGCTTAAGTTTTTATGAGCGTAATTTGGGCTTTTCAAAATAGTGACACAATAACAAAGCAAAATTGAGACATGCATGTAATTTGAATACTGATTTGGTTTTATCTCTTCCTGGTGCTGGCACTTTTGATGCTGCTCTTTTCCATTCCATCTTCTTTCTGTTCTTATTTCCCAATGAATGGAATTAGTTGTGAGTGCCTTTGCTGCTTCTACCGACCAAATATGAAACCTGAGGAAATATATATCTATGACCTCGCTAAGAGTTTTGGACAGTTACTCGTTTGCTGCTACCTCCGAGTTTTCCATCGCCTACTTAAAGACGTGTTCCTGATCCTCCCGTCGGATAGGAAAATGAGCACTGTCAGATGGCTATTGCCGCGTTTCGTGGCATTTTCAGCACCATAAGCCCTGATTCTTTTTTACAGCAATGCAGCATTTCAAGGAGGTTATTGCAGAGGATGCCTTCTGCTTGCATTTCGGGTCAAATTCCCTCAGTGAGCTGTTTGCATCGATTTGCAGACACAGGGCAGGGTTCCCTGTGCTCCCCTCTGGTGAGCAGGAGGCCCTCAACCAGCCAGCTATGGGGTCACAAGCCAGGGTCACGTCTGCCTCCGCTGCTGGATCGCCTTGCAAGTTTAGAGTTATTAGAGGGCCCTCTATGGTAGAGAACTAGGTGTGATGAAGCTCTGCCGTGTCTCCTCACCCTTTCTCGCAGTTTGTGAGCAACAGGCAGGACCCCAGCCCCGTCACACCCATACAGCAGTACAGAGGCCCCTCGCGTGCGGCAGCAGGCAGATCTGAACAGTTTAGCATCGTGGGGAATCTGGTCCTAAAAGTTATTCATAAAAGTACCCGGTTAATAATTTCAAAGAGAAAACTAAAAACTGTTCAGGGGCAACCTATGAACAGAAAAAAGGGGTTAAATTAACCTCATAAATTATTTACAGATTGAGTAATTCATGGAAAACACAGGACGTATTTAGAAGGGTTTGATTTGGTGTGTCAGCCTCCTCTGGAAAGTGAAGCTACCTCAGAAACGTCACATTTTCTAAGGTATCATTCCGGTGTGCTACCTCAGCGAATTCCTATCCAGAACCAGACGCGTGGTCCAAGTTTCTTGTATGTGACACCAGCCAGTGCCTGCTGTTAGAGGGAAAGCCGCAAGAAAAAAATCTTGCAACTGGTTTATTCCATCACTATCTAACATGAAACTTCTTGCATCAGGCAGAAGCTGGAATCAAGGTTTCTTCATAGCTGTACTCCTAACCTGGCAGACACTTCTGCATGTTCGAACTTCCATAACGTGAGCAAAGATTCGCTCGCTTCTTTGAAGTCAATCAGATGTACAGACCAAGGGCAAGGTCCACGTGTGTATTGTCTACTTGTCGCCTTACCATCTGAAGAATTGTTATGTCATGGACAAACAGACTTAAAATTACTCATATACAAAAGTAAATGAACATCTAAGACCTTTGTGAAAGCTGTTAAACACTTGGCTTCAACTTGCAGCAGAGTTAAATTCAGCACAAGCACTGAGTTTATTTTAACTTCGGATAAAATTTTCAAAATGTACATGAAAGTAGGCTGAAGTACGTTCAAATACAATTGAAAGCCCGGCTTTTTAATACGTAAAGTAGGTAACAAAAGCAGCATATGAGACTTCATAAACAGAGATTTTAAAACAAATTTAATAATAGATTTTTTGAACTCCCAAATCACTGTCAGAGCATATATATGTTAAAAGACCTATAAATATATTTTAAAACAATCTATTTTCCTTTCACTCGGCTGCCAAGATCTCCATTAGGAGGTTTGTGCTTCCTTCCAACATTAAAGAATACCTCTAACATCTGTAGCGATGAAGGGTGAAGAGTGTCAGTTCTGCTTCTGAAACAAGCAATGCCGCCATTTGAAGGAGGAAAACTGTGAAATAATGAATATGCCTCCGGAGAGCAGTCTGTTGTGCAACAGAAGATGTGCAAAGCCTCTTGCTCGGTTTGATCTTCTGAGTTTCTCCTCTACACCTATAAGGAGTGCAGTTAATTATGCAAAACCTGGTCAATGGGAAAAGTGTTGCCGAACCCAAACGTAAGGTGCTGCAGAGCCTACTGCAAGGACTTTGTTTTGTGTCTTCTTCCTTCCAGGTATCAGGAAGGAGAGAAAGGTATCCCACGGAAACATGAGCCAATCTCAGCTTAACTGGAGCAGCCGCTACTTGAAAAATGATTTGCTTGTTTTCCATGAAGGTTCCCAGAAAGGAGAGGAATGCTGTGCTCGCTGGGGATTTGGGAGGCTCGTGGTCGCTTTTCTTTTCCACAGTTGCTTTCTGTGTGACTTGGGTCCCTCTGTGCTTCATTTCCCTGGCAGTAAAGGAAAGCAGTAGCATTTCCTGACGTTTTAATAATCATCAGTAAACAGGTGGGCCCTCTAATGATCGCAAAATGCAGTTATAAAAGTCATTACAATAGAAGGGAGGAACGTACAACCATGGCAGAGTAACAAAAATGATGTCTGCAGGAGCTTTACTGGAACCACAGTACAGAGCGCCGCAGATCCTGCTGCAGCAGGATGGGCAATATTTTACCATTGCAAGTATCTTTGAAAAAACCATCCCCAGGTCTGATGTCTAACCACGAAATGTAAGAGGATCTGCAGAACTTCCACGGCCAGGAGAATTCACAAACACCGCTTTCAAGCAAAGCGATCTCACTCCTCATTTCAAGAAGAAGATGTGTAAATGGTGTCTAACCCTCGGAGACGGAGCTGATAAACACTTCTTCTGCTTAAAACTGCAGAACATTTTTAGCATTAAGGTTTTCACAAATATTTCAGATAGTCTCAAATTTTGTGTGGAAAATTGCCCGCAATTATGCCTAGAAACGTATCTTACTTAATCTAGATAGGGTGTCCTGCCACTCTTGCAAGTAAGAATGAGCACAGACTCTAGCGACACTCAATCCGAAAAATAACAAAAATAAGAAATCCATTTTTTTACAGTTTTCAGAAAAGTCTTTGGGTGCACTTTAATCTCAGAACTACATTGTCTAGCTAAACTTACAAATCATTTCAACTGACATGTGAACTGGATAGTTTTATACCCCAATGCGTACATACAACGATAAGTGTGTATGTAAGCTATAAAGGCATGGGGGTATTCAAAGGACCATATTTGCAGATCTGAAGGGGTTTTTAAAACCCGATTCCTAATACTCATGTGTCAAAGACAGAGGCTGAAAACCACAGTGGTTAAAAAGAAAGATAATAAACTGCTTGCTACTCGACCTTAACTACAACGAAGGGGGAAAAAATCAGTGTTAATCTTGCTACTCAAGCCTTAATCAATTTTATATTTTGCTTAGCTTTTCCTTTTTCAGCATTTATATAATTTTATATATAAGATATGCATGGTTTTGCATTTATTATCCATATATATGCTCACCCCAAATTGCTAATTCACCCTTAATTTTTTTGGTTAAAGTTACACACTTAATGTTATTTTAACATCGGGCTTTTTTGTAATGTAACGATATTTAATTTGCATTAGCACAAGTGACATACAATAGATCATGCTATTATCATGATTGATATCAGATGAACTGGCATAAATTCAACGTTATAAATTGAGCCTATAAATGAAACTATTATTGTACAGGAATTACTGTAGTAGAAAGGCTAAGGACCCTCAAGTCAACCTCAGTCAAACCCACTCTTTAGAGTTTTATATTTTATGCCTGCAATAAATGCTTTTGTGAAAGCCCATAACCTGCAAAAGAAAAGTCATTGGAAGTCTATTAATTATAATAATACTATCCAAAAAGCTGTGAGGGCTTATTTTTGTGACATCACTCTTTGATTTCTTACTGCCTTAAATTATCCCTTTGTTGGCTGGGTGAGGGTAACAGTCATACTTTTGTCATTAAATATAAGGAGTTTTAAAGCCTGATCCACCTTAGCTCTAATTGATATTGCTTTCATTTGGCAGATAGTGACCTGATTTATAATTTAAATATGCATCATTATATGCACCTCTTCTGTATAATGAAAAAGCGAAGTTACTCTCATCTTTTCCCGCAATGTTAACATCAAGGAAAAGTATCTTTCTTTTTTCCCTTTTATACTTGGAGCCTAATTGAAAACTGTTCATTGAATTTCAACATGATAGAAAAGTCTTTTTATCTCTCAATTTGTCCATTAGCTATTATAATTGAAGTATCTGCTACACAGTTGAATTGATAGTGTTCTTGTTTAAATTCTGGATTTGTCTAAATCTTCTATGAGGCATCAACTAAAAAAATATGGGTTAGGAGACATTAGCTAACGATATTGCCTAAATGGGACATTAGACTAGCACTCCACATGTGTAAAGCTACAGAAAGTAGGAAGTCATCTAATTTTACTGGAGAACGTGTTGCATAATAATCTTAACAGCATGACCATAAGGTTTGCTAATTGCCACATCTGTTTAACAGCTGTCAGATGTTTGCCATATGCTGCCATCAATATTACAACGGAGTACATTACAGGGAGTTTTATTGTGTTCGACTGTTATTTATTTGCCACAGACATTACTACAGCCAGTGACGTCTATTTATGTTAGATCACTAATTATACTTTAAAAGCTGCATGCAAAATCCAGGTCTTTCAGCTTCCTTAGACGCCTTTTCTGATGATGTAACTAACAACTTTTTCCCTACAGATCTCTGAACTGATTTATAAACTTCTATCTCTTCTCATGGTAAACAATTCTTCTGAAAAATAACTTATTTATGTTGGTTTTGAAGGACGTTTCTAAACCCAAGTTATGTTTTAATGGTGAGGTTTATAAGAACTCAAAAATAAACTTCTTTTCGGAGGACCCACCTCACCCCATGTTTTTCACCAGGACGCAGGTCAGGGATGGAAGACAATTTGATTTCACATCTCAGAAGGTTGGATTCCCCAGTTCCAGTCCCAGACGTGCCACTGGCTCACGCTGTGACCTGGATTGGCTGTATGACCCTAATGCCGATTTGCCGATCCGAAGGTAAAGACCTGCTGTACAGCTGTAACCTCAGCACTCGTTCATTAAACACCTGTAAAAAGTAAAAGGCGCTACGGCACTATCACCGTTAAAGCCTATAAATATGGCTGATCTTCGCTGTTCTTTGAAACGTTCTTTCAGGGATTTTTTAAATGACTTCTTCCAACCGGTCTGTGCGTTACTTTTCCGTTAAATGTAGCTACTACAGCAATGAAATAGAGATTGACAAAGTGCAGACTAGGCAAAATATGCGTGATGTGATTTAATACGAGTTGATAGGTGTCACTGATCTCTATTATAAATAGACTGTGTGAATTCCATATGATGTATTATTAATCTATTGTAGATGCCTTTTTGTTTCATTAATAAACCTGGAAATCAGACGTATACATTTCCAATGATGAGGTTTTGGCAATACAAGGCATTGTGGTATTTGTCTGCAATTGCTCAATTATTTTGATGATTTTCTTCTTCTTTCTACATAAATGATTAATGCTCGAGATGTTTGTTCAAGTTTCTTCTGATTTTACCTCATTTGTCCAGCTGAATTCTTTTTTTCTTCTCTAATTAGAGAAGATCATTGCAGTGTAAGGACTTCCACTTTGGCCTGACATCTAGCTCCTTTGAGAAGTCGCTCTGCAGAACACAACGTGGGTCCTCTGACTTCGGTTTGTGTTCAACAGCGAGGGCTCAGAACTCCACCAAATCGCACATTAACAAGGCATTTTCAGTTTATATCTGCCTCAAAGCAGAAACTCTCATGCTGTTGTTGTATCTACAGCTGAAACTCTTGCTCTGGTATTTCTGTGTTTGAGAAAGTTAAGAAAATATCTTGCTGCTTGTTTAGATAGGGAAGGACTTGAATTTTTCAGACTTCTGAAGAGAACAGTAAGCAGCAGCTAGCGCCTTCCATCTGCTCTTTCTGAAGATGCTCAAGCAAAGATATCCTTGAAGACGTTAAAGGGCAAAGAGTTTAAAATAAAAGGCAAAGCTAGGGTTGTTCCAGGAGCCACATCGTCAAGCCTCGAGTCCTGGGGATGGGTGAGGACGACGGGGGGTCACTGAAGGAGGGCAACGGGGCTGTGAGCCCAGACGACGCGTGCCGAGAGAAGGAGGTGCTCAACTCCCATGAGAAATCAAACTGCCTAGCAAGAACGCCTCCCTCAGTAACCTAAAATTCGTCTGCCTTCTGCATTTGATCTCCTTATTTTCTTCTTATATGCCTTTTTAATGCTGTCTGTAGCCATTTCAATTATGTGATTTCCTTATCTGTATACCATTGAGAATACTGTACAAGACTTTATAAACAGCTACTAAGTTTATCTGCCTGTCATTTGGTTTTCATTATGCGAGATAACAATCTTTCTCATATCTTATAAGAAGATATAATGTGATTGTTTCTAAACAGGGAGGGGAAAAAAAAGTCTAGTCTGCATTATCCTTAGCCTCATATTTGTAACGTCAGTAGTGTCAGCACAATCGCCAACATTTTCCTTGCTGTGGTCCAGGAAGAATTATCTCTCTAGCTTTTTCTGCTTGCTGCTATCTCCTCTTTTTCTCCATTTTAGACACAGTGAGTTTCTTATCTGGAGCATGGTTACGTGGCCACAGATTTGCCTATATTCAGTTTGATCATTCCTAACTGCTTCGTGGGGCTCATGCACTGAAGGGAAGGATGAGAGGCAATTGTCAACAGTTCGCTGTATTAAATATGGATAGATATTATTCATGTAATTTGACAGTTCTTGACTTTCAGCTGTATAATGACAGTGAAACGGTAGGAATTTCAGCAGCCGAACTTCTGTCTTACTTCAAGATAAGCTTATCAACTGTAGCCTGAATCCATTCAACTCATAAGCAGATCAAAACTCACGTCACGCTGAACTGCTGCGCCGATTCCTGCCTCCTACGGTTGCTTTACATGTCCATATGGTCTTAGTTGTGTGCCATCTTAGAGTTATTTTGCAAGGTTTTTAGGAGACAGCCTGGCTCTTGTATTTGTTCAGCACCTTGTACAGTGGAGCCACGGATCCCGCTTGATGCCACCAAATGCTCGTGTAACATAAATAAGATGTAATGACGTGACGACGGGGGACGGTCAGCCCTTGTGTGTTCTTCTCTCTTCACCAGTTACGCGCTCGATCTGCGAAGAGTAGCGGCTTTGTTTGGCTTCCCATTTAACGTGAAAATACGCCCTGAGGTTTCTCCTGCACTACTCATCCCAGAGATTCGGGGGGATCTCTGAACAATAGGCAGGAATCACGTGTATCCGTCGGGCACCCCAACAACACAGCACGGTGTGGCAGCTCAGACTAAACAGTGTCTTCAGGTTCGGGATTGATCGAGTGGCTGTGGCTGTTCCACGCTCCCTTCCAGATTACAACACCGTTTCCGAACTGCTGGGATTTGGTGGGGGGTAAGACTAGTGGATTTGGAGAACTTTTGGCAGTTGAACATTCAATTTAAAAAAAAAATAAGACAGATTTGTGAGAGCAAATGTGAAATCTCTCTTTAGTCATCTCATTCATTTTCTTCTCTGCCAGTTCACCAGATTTTGATCTTACGGGGGCTGTAATTCCCCCAGGCTAGGATTGTCTTTCCATTTCTGCCTGTGCGATGAAGAGCGAAAGCGCTTACACAAATGTACAGCTGTTGCTACTGGCTCAGGCCACAGGCGGGCGTCCTACCCTCAGCTAGACATTGTCCACCGCCCTCGTGTCCCGTATCCCCCTCCTCTTGGCAAATACGGTGCACTGAAGAAAGTCAATCATTACAGACTCCCCCAGAATATTTTCAAGTAACTTCCGTTTATTAAATCGCTGTTGATGTGGTTTTCTTCTCTGAATTTGGTCACTTCTTGAGTACGCTTTCGAGCAGCAGCAAACAAAACCAACTGTTATCAGAATAACAGAAGATACAGAAGTTTTGCGATTTCTTAACAAGAGGAAACCCTTTGCTATTTGACTTTTCACTATAACACGTCGGTAGAAATATGACTTCAGGTTTCAGAATTAAATGCACGCCTCAGTGGCTTAGTTTATGCATTCATAATTATATTTACAATTAGAAATAATGCAATCAGGAATAATTTTTTTTTTATTGGCTGACTGCACAAAATGAGTTGGTGAGAAATTGTCGTTTTCAGCCATACCTTCTTCCCCACAATTTAGGACCATTTAAGCTTCATCTCTGACAGACATTAGGAAATTATAGGCTAATGAAGTCCATATGGGGCAGTATTACAGTGAAAGATTGCTGGGTCCCTCACCAGATTCCCTTTTGCACAGCAAAGCCTCAAATGCTGCGCACGCAACAGGATATAAAATCACTGCGGTGACTCTGCGCAGTTACACCATGCGATGGTTTCCTGTAAATATTTTAATTCCTTTACAAGAGAAAAGCGAAGCTTTAAATGGAAAAGCGGACGGGGAGAGGGCGCTCGGCATCACGTAATTGAGAATTCACGTGCCCTGCTAGGCAGGGTTAATGGGCACTGCCCTGCAGTAAACCGGCTCCTGTGAATCCTTGAAATGTCAAAGTGGTACAACACAAGACTGCGAACCAGGTCCTTCTGGTGTTAAATGGAGGCTGCAGGGCAGCTCTGAACCTAAATGCATCATTTGGAGACACAGGATGTCATTTACGATTGCTTACCTCTCATTAAAACTAATCAGACTGGTATTCTGTGAAAAATTGATTTTTAATCGGAAAAGTTAAATCTGTCAAGCTGGTTTATTTTTCCTTGAAAAGCTGGAAACATTTTGCTGGGAACTGATGGAGAATGTCCTTGTTTGCTGGTAGTTTCAAAACCACTGAATGACCTTTTTTTCCTCTGGTCTTTGGCCAAAAATTAGAAATTAAAAATATTTGTTTGCATGCTTTGCCCAGGGATTTTTGTCAGAAAGTCATTTTCCATTAAAAAAAAAAAAATTCAAGGGATGTTTTCACTTGCCAGATTGAGAAGCACATTAACGCTGGGACGCAAACAGGAGGGCAGGCTCGTACAGCGGGCTTCCACACTTCTCATGATACTTTTCAACAGGACTGTCACCAGCAGCACAAGGTGCAGCGATGTCAGTTTTAATTAAAACCTTTTGTTTTATCTATTGCGCAGAACAGCTGCAGCATAAACTGAGAAGCAAAGGTGCCACAACATGTGCGGGTTCAGGTTTTGTTGAACATGAAGAGGAGACGGCACTAACGCGAACCCCACACAAAGCTGCGTCGTCCCATAAATTTCAGAAAATTTTGATCGCTTCTCCCTGAAATGTTCCACACAAACTTTTGCTGATTTTCAAAGAATGTCAGCTAGAAAAATTCGCAGGGTGGGGTTTTCTTCCTCCCCCTCAAAGAGTAAAAGGCAACCAACCATTTTATGCTTAGATGTGGGAGCGGCTTATGAATCACTGCTGGATGCCATTAAATAAGTAGCCCACAGAATTTTCTGAATCTAATTCAGTAACAATCACAAATTCAAGCTTGCTCCGCAGGCTTTCCAAAGAAAACAATACTTTTTATAGGGTGGAGAGTAGCTGTTCGCCGTTACTAACCACAGCCAAACTTCGAAGGTGTTTCAGACGAAGGGGCTTTAGGTAACCAGTCATTGTAGGTATCAAGTTCTTTTTGAATTTCAGCGTGACTGAAAGGTTTGGCAATGCAAAATCTTAAGCCTCCGAAAACAGAGGGGAACTCTCCCTCTGTCCCCTGGCCTCAGGACTCCCCACGTGCCCTCCCATCCCTGCCTGACGATTTCACCTGCTGCTCTGACTCGGCTGCCACCGCTCTTTTAGGATGCTCAACCTCGTATTTTGAAGGGGTCGCTGGGGTTCTCTTAACTCTCTTAGCAGCAGAGCCAAAAGAGTGACTTGGGGTGAAAGCCAAGCCTGGGCAGAGAGGCTGGCACAGTACGTACGCTTTGCACTGACCCATGGCACAGGATAAATCGTGCCTGGAATTGAACGCCCATGGGAATACGTAGAGAATGAGCTGGATGAGCAGGTGTGATCCTGAAGGAGATTAAGTTATCTCCTTCCCCAGCAATTAAAATGGGGCTGGAAGTGCGTACCGCAGACCTGGGGTAGACCCCAACCTCCTTGAGGACCCATTATTAACCAATTACTACAGGATATCATAAACTGGTGTGTCTGATAGTCCTCGTCTTATAAATCTGAGCTGCAGCTGTGAGGGTGTAAGCAAAAATGTATGTTGAAACAGCTATGGGAGTGGAAAGGCTGCCGCGGAGCAGCCAGCCCGGCCTCACCGCAGGCTCCGCGCCCCGCAGCAGAGCCGGCGGGGTGCCTCCCAACCCCTTCCACCCAAAATCAACCAAGTGAGCAAAGCGACGATGTACCCCAACGCGCTAACTGAAGCAGAGCAGGGAGCCTTCACAACAACGGCCCTACGTGAGGTGCTGAAGGTGGCGATGCCCCGCAGCGGGAGCGGTGCCGAGGACCTAAAAATGGCAACGTCTTCTCCAGGCTGCTGGACCTGAAGGCGGACAGTTGCCTCTAGCTTCGCTCCCGCCGCCAAGTCCCCTTTGCCTCGCTCTCCCGACGTGCAAAATGCAGGTAAACATAGTCGGCTCTGAGGAGGGGGAGACCGGTAATTAGATCATGACAGTCAAGTTATTTTAAACTGAAAAATTGCTAAGTCTGGTGTGCAATGTGGTTTTATGCCTTTGCTTGGTCTTCAGAGATTTTTATTTTTTTCTCTGTGAGCATTCGTAGAAATATCCTTGCAAGATGTGTGGCTCATTTTCATGAGAATTCCATGAAAACCCCAGGGAACAGCAACTCCATTACCTGAAGTTACCTTTATATCATAAGATATAGGTAGCAACTAGTCAAAAGACACAAAGGACCTCTAGAATTTAAACTTGTTAGGTGTTCTGCTTAATATAGCTGAGCATGAATTTATGCCAGCATTGAAGTTTTCGGAGCTAGGCTATGCTATTTAAAATGGAATTTCACACTAATGAGCCTAAAATAAAATAATGTGTGGAAGGAGATTTCAAAGTATGCTCAATTGTATCAGTCGTTCTGTATAAACAGAAAAAAATTACAAATACAACCAAACAGCACCCTCTTCCGGCCACTAACACCCATGCCAAACGCTTTTTCAAAACCAGATTTTGCAGCAAGTCCTACGAGCTATGCTGGTCCTAAAGGAGAAAGGGAGAGAAGGTAAGATGCTGTAGATAATGTCTCACACTGCATTTTCCAAGAAAAACACAGCAAATATGACTCTACTTCTATTTTTCTGTATGTTTTATATTAAATCGTGAAAAATTAACAGAAACGGAGAGCCGATTTGCTTCAAAAGTAGATCTGAAAGGTTCATTTTCATCACAGTTTTATCATTACTCTATGACCTTTCAGGTGGATCACTCAACAGATCTGGGTTAATAAGGTTTTTTTATCCAGTAGATACTTCATTTTTGCCTGTTTCTGAACTTACATAAAGATTTTTCCCCCCCCCCCCCACTATATATAGTCAGAAAATAGTTTGTGGAGCTGCATTTTATCCTGTAGTTCTTTATGAGCAAGTATGTTTTATGTATTCAATATTCTGCCTTCTTCAGGAAGACGCTCTTATGTTTCTGATTCTTGACTGAATAAATTTACTTCTTAAGTTCAAGTTTCCAATGCAAATTTAAAATTCGCTTTCAATGAATACGCTGCCACGCTCTCCGAAACTCATGAAGCCTGGTAATAGCTGAATGAATTTGTTACAGGATTCCTGGAAAGCAAACATGTATGACCATGGGGAATATTACCCTGATAAAGATTTAATTGTAAAATGAAAATGAGCAGCAGCTGAAGTTCAGATAGTATTTCCCTTGCTGTGGTTTTTTACGTGCAGATGTTAATCTAAAGGAATTTAAGATGTTACCCCCTCATGTTTGTTACCCTTTTCATAATCTTTTTAGTGCCTGAAAAAATAAAGTACCGACATCTTGTGACGTGAACACAAAGCTAAAGCCTTCTTTCAGAAGGATTGTAATTTTTTTAATTTTTTTTGTGCAGCGGGTAGAGAGTTCAAGAATAGTAGCATTAAGTTGTGGTGCAAAAACAAAATACTTTTTTCCTTTCATTATTCTTACATCAGGACTGACCAAGCTAAATACCTTGATAATTAGAGATCAGTAGATAGAATTTTCTAGTCGGAATATCCTCCGATGCTTTGTAAAACAGCAATATGTACAGGCCAAACGCAGAGTTCTTTGCACAATTTCTGACAAAGATGATTTGGAGTCATACTTCTCCGTGTTATGGCCGATTAATTAAAATTTCCATGCAAAGAAAGTGGCTCATATACTTTGTTTATCGTTCTAACAATCTCAAATGTAATCTACAGCAGTATAAAAAGAAACGCAACTCTTGCTCACTTGAATAACCCTGCCAAACTCAGACTAGGACTTTCCTCGTAAGAAGAACTTGCAGTTGTCGGGAGCTGTAGCTGCCCAGGACGCGGTACTTAATAAATGACGTCTCATTACACAATACAAAAGGAATTTTCTCTTATTTTTAGCTATCATCAGCTAATCTAGCTGAAAAAATGTTTTCATTTAAAAGTCGGCGAGGTTTGATCGCTAATAGCTAAGGTGTAAGCAGAAGTCCTTCTTACTGGCATCTGACAGTAAAACATCCCTCGTCTGTGGACCTTTGCACAGACCATGGTTGTGTGAAGAGAAAACCCGATAAAGGTGGTTTTGTGGCAAATTGATAGGCATCGCTTGTGCTGGAATTCTGCAGCCTCTTCTATATGCACAGACTTCATGAAAGATGGTAAGATTTATAGAGAAAAACTGAAGGAAGAAGATTATTTTCGGTAAGCTTTGGAGTGTATGAATTAATAAATTCTAGTTGTCCTGGCTCTTAGGAATTCCATTCTGTCTAAATTTCAGTTTTGTTTTCTACTTTCCCTCCCCAGTAGAGTTGAGCCTGGGAATAGCATCGCTCAATGGCTCGTTAGTTTGATAAAGTGGCATAAGTGACTATAGCTACAATGGGTACTTCGAGCTCAGAAGCATTTATAGGTCTCAAGGGAATTCTGAAAAACACCAGAAAGTCTTTAGGTACTGAATCACAGGCAAGTATTTTGAATCTTTAATTTTTTTTATATATTCTTTTCTATGAGAATGTCAGAACTAAAATATGGAATATGCTTTTCCCACTTGGTTTCTATTACTTGTAAAGCATTCAAGAGCTTCCAGAATAAAATTACCTCCATGCCCTGCCAGGGAGCAGGCAAAACCCCACTGAGTATCAAGGGAGTCCCTCTGCTGGTGTTGCTTTCCATTTTTAACCCAGATATAATAATAAAAATGACTAAATATTAGACTGGAGCTGTACAATCTTAGATCCAGCATTTATTTGTTATCATGTTTATCCCAGTGGAGTTTTACTGTACTTTTATATTTATACAAAATGTGCTGGAATATATTCCACAAATCAACTAGTTTATTTTCAGGTGTGACATATTCATCATCGTAATAATGCAAGTTTGCTTTAAAAGTTTGTTCAGATTATGATAGCAGCCAATTTGCATTTAGGGAAAAAAAGAACTGAAACAGAGGTGCAAAGAGATAAGAGGTGGAGGAAGGCTGGGAAGGTATGGCAGGGAAACGGTCTGCAAAGGAAAAAGTGAATGGCAGAAAACAGGTTAAAAAACAACAAAAAAAGATTACAAAGCTCAAAAAAAATCCAACCGTTCTAGAGTGGCTTAGGGATACTCCAGTTCAGCAAAAATCTGAAGTCCACACAATGCTTAGGGGGG
>VZTV01130428.1:0-12343 GCA_013400875.1 Anhinga rufa
CATTCTCAATTTTTTTTTTAAAAAGCACGTATGTAACTATAAACTATCCAAAAGTAACTTTAGTTATTACAGTTTAGAATACACTGAAAAAAAAGTATCTCCTGAAATATTTGAAGAATCTCTACTTTATTGACCTTCCCCAGAACAATAAAGCAACATAAAATTATAATAAATATTTAAGGACCTTAGGGACTATTCAGTTCCAAAACTTGACATTCAAAATAATGGATCACCTTTACAGTTATTTCATCATTTTGGTTTTAACTGCGGAACACTCTTGCTATAAATGTAGCCATGCCTTTTTTTTTTTTTTTAAGATTTTTAATTACTTTGTATTAAAAACATTACTACAACCTTCAATGCCCCTACAAAAATAGGTGTCCTCTCCATACTGACACCCTTTGGTCATCTGGACAAGTGACCATAAACTGACCAACTAGTACTTAACTGCAGTGAGAAATTTATCCTACTTCAGTAACTTGTGTATCTCTGAATTTTCCGTAGTTTTCATGCCATCACGATACAGATGTACTGAAAAAACATAACCAACCAGAGGGAAGGAAAAGGATGCGTGGACATACACCACTATGGGGACGCTGTTCTGGACAGTGGTGTTTCCTGACTTCTCCTTCCACCCTAAAAGATGGATCCTCAAGTCCTTCTCAGTCCCAGATCTAAAGCAGAAGCAAATGGATTGGCACAAGCTCAGCACAGGACGCAACATTAACTGCAGTGGCTTGGTTCCCCTCCTTCTACACAGAAGAGGAGAGCACAGCATCTCAAGTAAACCAAACTTTATGATGGCATAGCTTGAAGAACAAAATAAATTCAACACTTTAGTATACAGACACCGTCTAAAATGGAATCAGAAGAGAACTAAACACACTAAGCTCCGTTGATTTTGCTCATGTTTATAGCTTTTCTGATGTTGCCATCTCCTCATCTGAAGGAATTTACTTGTCTCTGCCAGCTTATACAAAGTACACAGCAACATTAGAGTTTCCTTTTCTGTATTTACTGTGAAATTTCCCTATCTGCAAATGGTTAACAGAAGGTTTAAACTGTGGTTAGGCTTGTGGCTAGCTTTCTGCACAGGGGTGAATTCCATTCATAGTAGAAATCTGGGAAGCAAATGTAAGTTACTGAGCAGGAATAAAAACTTTTATTAATAAATCAACAGACTGGAAAAGACCAAGTCTGAATAAAGCTTTCAAGGAATTTTCATTTTGACAAAACACAACTTTTTTACATACCAAGAAAACCTGATTCATTTATTTTAGTTGTTTGTTTGTTTGGTCTGGGTTTTGTTTTGGTTTTATTTTATTCTGTACAACACAACTAAAGCCCAGAACATCTTCAGAGAAGTTTGGAGGTGGTCTTCAACCACCATCAGGACAGTTTTGCTCTTAACTAGGCATTGTCTCATTTTAGAGTGAAACTCCACAGTCTTGCAAAGAATGGAGACTGCTCATGTGCAATTTTGGAAGCAGCCCCGTAACAAGAGTGTTTAGCAGCCATGCCTTGGCCTGGCAAGAGCCTTCTTGAAGTACCAGATACAAGTTATTTGAAAAAAGTGGAGGAAAGGATAGGTACCAAGTAAGGGCAGCAGAGCTTCCCTTTCAAAAGAAATATCAAGATAAAACAAAGTGATTTTAAAGCTAAAAGTGACAAAGCAATAGATCAAGTCCTGACATACGATCCTGCCCTCACATAGTAAGCCTTTTTATTGCCACAGAAGCCAAGGCTCAAAGGTGACCAATTTGCAGACTGCCTTCCAAACCGGATGGCTCCGGGCCAGCAAAGTGAAAACCCAGGGTGACTCACTGGAAAAAGCTCAGAAGCAAAGGCCAGTTTCTGCTGAAATGCTAAGCATTCACATGAAAACAAGCTGTCTCTTCGGAAAGCACATGAGTTTTAGACACAAAGCAAACAGGTCCATTTGAAAATAGAGCCCAGCGAAGCCTGACAACAGTATCACTGATCTTCCCCTTCGTATTCCCAATTGGCAGATCTTCAGCTCTAACGCTAGCTACCCTGACCCTAAGGAGATCAATGAAAAAGCCTTCTCTCCCCTTTTCTTTTTAAACACGAGCAGATAAACTTCTCATTTTGTCACCATATTTGTCTGTCTGATCAAATAAGTGTAAAGAGGCAATGGTGTCACCCAAACTGCAGGTTCACAAAAGCCAGATTGATCCCCTCAGAGATGCTGGCATAAAAAACCATGCCCTGTCTTGAGACGTCGTAATTCTTTTTGATATCTACACACAAGACCCTGCAATAGCAGCATGGCCATAACTATGTGTTTTCATCAGGAATTATACCTGATCCTTCAGAAGCAGGTACCTGGGGGTTCTAACCTATTCTAAAGGACCCCAAAACATTCCCATTGCAGCTGTTCCCTGTAGCACATCTCCAGTATGGACCATCAAATCTAGGGTCTTTAAAATCTGATAATCATGTCCTAATCCAGCAACCAAGACCTTCTAGCATTCCCTACCTTACTGACCTGCTGCATCTCATGACAAACGTACAAGACAGGCCTTTGGATTTACAAAGATCTTGTAAGCACTGGCTGAGAGAGAAGTGTCACCTGAAAGAAACATCTACATTTCATCAAATTAAAGGAAGAAAAAGCAGAACATATCCATAGTTTTTCTAAACTCCCCGAGGATTAAGAGGCCAAAACCTCTCTTGAAACAGGTATGTTCAAGGGAGAGCTTCAAAGGAGGGTATGCTGGATGAAAGAACCAGTTGCTCATACCCTCTGGGTAGAAAAACTGCTGGCAGATTACATGTTAGAATTTAGTTTCCACTTCCAGAAGTTTCCTTTTGATCTTTACCAGTAGGATGCATGGACTATTGTTTAGGACCAAAAGCATCAAGAATACATACACCATTTTTTCTTGACTTCAGCTATTTATGCCAAGTATTTATTGACTGTTAGAATGATGCAGACCATACACTTCTGTTATAAGCTCTTGATATTTTAGTAGGATGTTTTTTCCTCTTTTCCCGACTCAAGCAGCAGTGCTTTGCTCACGTAAACTGCCTGGTAACTATTTTCAGAGCAACTATCAAAGGAAGCTGGGATCAGATGTTTCCTAAAGGAGATGTTTTCATACCACTGCTGAAACAGTATCCTGCATTTCCTTGTTATTTAGCAAAGAACAAGAGATGGAAAAATAGGGAAGCAGTCAGAAGACAGTGATGCCAAAAAGCTTCCAAGAAAAGTTTAAAAAAAAAGTGACAGGTAGTGAACTCACAGTGGTGTGCTGCTGATACTGCTGCAGTGGCCAGCATGCTTGTAACGATTACTGATGTAAAGTCATGTTTAGGGTGTCATTCATCAGAAGTCTGAACCCACATCTAAATACTGTGATAAAACAGCAACTCCATTTAGTCTGAAAATTAATCTTATATTAGGCAAGAGAGAATGACAGGAAATTGGACATGACTGCTGACCCACTCCTGTGGAACAGGATAGTGTGAGGTTAGGAGGTGATGGGACACAGAGGGCTTCTCTACACTACACAGTTATAACTTGGGAGAAATCCCCTGAATGCTTCCGAATCTCTCCTTGTACATAGAAAAGAAGTATTCGCTGAAGTGATAAATGAATGATGATAAATTGGTGGAAACACCTGGTACAGACACTGGAATGGACACTTTGAGGGGATGGAGTTGGTTGGTTGCTTTGTCACAGCCACCGTTTTACAGACCATCGAGCTTCTCAAAAGATGGTAGAGTGAACCAGACTGGCCGGAAAAGCAAGGCTGAATGTATTAATAGCAAAAATCCCACTTACATTCACTGCACACAAGCTCAAAAACAGTGGGAGGCTGCTCACTCTGCCAAGGCCTAATCTATATGGCTTTAAGTATGCCATAGGCAGTTCCAGAAATATCAGCAACAGTGTTTCCTAGACAGTGCTGAAGGTAATTAATGGAGATGGACAGCTAATTCAGCCGCCCTTTGGCGACAGCATGCAGAGATGCTGATGCAGACATCTTTGGGCTGTGCAAGACTGCAGATCCTATCGCAGGAAGATGAGAAACAATTGCAAGCACAAGGCAAGGTCAGCTAGGGATGGAGTAATACGAGCAGGCGGCATGGAACAGCCTCTAGAATTTGAAAATAAACTTTGGGACTGGTAGAGGTTCACGCAACAAAAGGAGACACTGCACTAAAACTGCCACTCTCCCCATTTGCACGTTTGCTCTACCTTCTGGCAACTGAACATTAACACTAGACCTGAAAGTTGCCCAGGCCAAGTCTCTAGTCGTGCACAGTATCTTTACACAGCCTTTACCTGATAGAGCAATCCTTTTCAGGTTTCCTAGCAAAGAACACCTGCAGGGTTACACCAGCCTGTGGCACATAGTTTTTATGTGACAGATTTATTGTAGTGCTCTTGTTTCACAACCCTTTGTCTTCTACTCATCTGTCAAAGGAGTAACTTAAAACTTAAAGAGGAACTACAGTTCTTTAAAACAACACTCTTTGAAAGCTGGACACTTTGTGCAATACTTAGCAAAAAAATAACAGAAAATAAAAAACAAAACAAAATTTGAGCAAAACAAAATCAAATTTAATGTTCTTAAATGCAAAAGTAAAAACAAACAAAAACACAAAAAAGCAAAAGAAAATTAACAGAAACAGAACAACTCAAAGTTTCAAGGCAGTCTGCAGAAAACTTGGGGGATTAATCTTTAAATCTACAAATCAAAGGGTTTTTTGTTAATATCTAACTTGCAAGTAGTAAGTACTTTTCTGCTGAGTGTTCAATAAGTAAAGCTAGTTGTCAAAACAAAATCCTATTAAAATAGAAAAATCTAGCACTCATTAGAAGGGATGCGAGAAATACAATGCTCAAATGTTTATAACTTTTTTCTTTACAAAATAGAACTACCAAAGGAATTCAAACTATAATGATCTTTGAAAATGAGTAAGTATCTTGCTGCATTATAATGTACCAGTAAGTAGTGCACCATGCATTAAATATTTGGACAGAAGAGATTCAGTTTGATAAAGTAGCAACATATATTCACTCTCTTTCTGGAGTTACATTTTGACTCTGAAATCTTCCCGGAGTTTCTTTGAAACTCTTTGGTCCATTCCTATTAGAAAGTGGGCTTTAAAAGTAATGTTTCTAAAACCTTTGAATTTGATAGCTTGGCCACTGCTCAGTGTAACTTACCTCATCAATGGTGTTAAAAGTTATGCTGGCATGCTACTACTTACAAGACCTTGACTTTAAAAAGCCTAATCCTCAACTATATATGTAGTAATGAATATTAATTCATCAAACAATTTACTGTCAACTAAAACATTAGTATTTCTCAACTTTTCTTCCATACTACTGAGTCCAGGGTAGAGAAGGTCAGGGGAATGGGTAGGAAAAACAACAACATAAAACCCAAGAAAATTAATTAATTCAGCCTGATATTTTTCAGAAAATTCCAGTTTTTGCAGACAACATTCAATGGAACAAATGTTAGTCTCATAAGTGAAAGCATGCTTCAATTTTACCACCATCCAGAGGGTCTAGTTAATGCAATCTACTTAAGATTTCAGGGGATTTTTAACATGTTTTAAATGAAATAACTTAAAGGAACTTAAAATTGGTCTAACATTGTGGGATTTCAAACATTTGAACATGTCAGTTGCATCCCAGAATATAAAACCTTTTTCACTTCTCATTTAGACTAAGACAAACACTTGTGAAAATTGGCGCAAAATGAGTTTTACACTAACAAAAATGTTTCAACTTCTGTCACTCAATTATCTATTCCATACAAAAAGCACGAGCAAGTTATTTGTGGGACTTGTTGGTTTTGAAGGAAACCTGTAAGATTTTGTCCCCCAGGCGGTAGCCATTAAGACTTGCTATGGCCATTGCAGCTTCTTCATAGTTTGTCATGGTCACAAAACCAAAACCTTTGCACTTGTTGGTGTTGAAATCTCGAATAACTTTCACATTGGTAACCGCACCAAAGGGGCCAAACATCTGCCAGAGGATTCCCTCATCAGCATCTTGACCAAGGTTGTAGATGAAGATACACCAGCCAGAAGATGCGTTTCCTGGAACATTTACACCAGAAAGCCCACTCATGTGATCTACACCCATAGGAGAGAACCTAGCAAATAAAAAGCACAATATTTCATGTAAAAGTTCAATTCAATTAAGCAAATTAACTTGAATGGGAAGCAACTGAGAATGAATATTTTCTACATGGACATCAAAACCGCCAGAAAGAAATGTTTCCCCATTCAAATTGACAATCAAATTGATAGCTGCCAGGAAGAAAAAAGTTAAGTATTCCAACTACTTTATCAATAGGGAACTATCCTTAGAAATAGGTAGGCAACAGAACAGTTGCAAGGCAAGATTACGTGATCACCTTCACAGGGGACCTGGATCTATCTTTGAAACTCAGCTAGGCTGGGTTTCCACTAAGAGTGCTCTATGGCATCAGTGCAGAATTGTTCGTGAAGATAACAGGCAACACCTCCCCAGAGGCCCCAGCTTGCTTCAAGCCACCCTCAGGCATCTCCACTTATTTTACTCAAGAAGTTTGCACCCCATAGCCTCCTTTTCTTGCCCTTAAGAAACGTTGGGAACTCTTAAGCCAAAGAGTTTCTTTGGGTTTTGCTGGGGGGGCAGGGAGGGGGAGATGTTTAGTTTTTAGGAGTGGAGATAGTGTGTTTTAACTGAAATTTCTTTTTTTGTGGAACAGAACAAAACCTACTCCCTTTTCCACCATAAGGCAGCAGATGCAGGCAAACACTCTCAATATCAGCAGGCTACTAAATAAGCCACAGTCATGCATACTCACAGCTATTAGGCTGCTAAGGAAATATTAGCACTTCCTCAGTCATTTCTCAGTAGTTGGGATGCCCCACATTTCTAGCTACAGAATTTACATCTTGGGGTTTTATTCCTTAATATTGGTTAGGCAGATATTCTAACTGCAGTAGCTTTCAAGTATCAAAATAGCAAACCATGTTTAAGTACACAGTTTTACAATTTCAGTATGCATGTATGGTTTTCTTCTTATTAGCTTTACACCAACTTCCTACAAGGAAAACTGATCTGACTTTACTAACAGGATTTTTTTAAATCACCTACCCACTCTTCCTTAACTGTGCCTTCTACATAGTACCCCAGCAGTATTTATACATAACAAAAAGCAAAACCCCTCTCCTTTTTATGTCTTGTTTTGTATTATTTTCTTTTATCCTATAACCCACATCTTTAATTCCCCTTTATTCTATTTCTGGTCTCCATCCTAGAAATTCAAAGCTTTAGAATATTTCAATGCAATATTACAGTTGCACAGCTAAGCACTCAAAGGTCAGGAAATGTGAAAGTTAAGGTTAAAAACTCAATTTGATCCCTTGTGCTTATGTATTATTTAAAAACGTGAGGTCATGTGATTGTAGAAATATAATTATACTATACCAGGGGTTCCCAAACTGTGGTGTACCACTGGTGATATGCAAACCACTTAAAAGCGGTACACGTGCTGCTCTCTGCCAAGAACATGGCGGTGGCAGTTCCTGATTCTCTGCTGACCTGGAGAAAACAGGGAATGGATGTCTGGGCAGTGAACGCTGCATTAAGTGCCAAACACTTCCCCATTGACTTTTTCTTGCCCTGCATAAAGTTAGGAGCTGCTGCTGTCTTTATACAGAAGGGAGGGCTCAAGGCAATATGTATCCGAAGGAAGGGGACCAGAGCTGCAGCAGCACACACATACACGCAGGGAAGTCAGCTCATGTTCAGTGTGGCACTTTGGCTGATGCACTCATACAAGAGAATCACTCAGTCACCATCTCCCCCACCCCAGGCTCTCCAGTGCTCAGAGCTCATCTCCTTGGACTCCTGAGCTATTAGACCCTCCTGTACCCAGAGCAGGGGGAGTCTTGGTAGTACAGACCCCTTCCTCTCCATCACACCCTAGCTGCTGCTGACTGCCTGGAGTCAGCCAGAGCTGACCTGGCTCAGTCAGGCTGCAGCCCAGCTGGCTACCTGACGCTGGTGTTTCTAGAGCACAGTGCGGACACACCTGAGCTCATGCTGCACATACTCACTGCCGCTGCCACTGTTGGCCAGCCCCAAGCAAATCCAAGTTTGGGAATCCTTGTACTATAGTAAAACTGAAAAAGCAGTTAAGAGTATCAGAATGTGAATGAGACGCACTAATCCATGTGATCTAATGATTATGTGACATATCTACTATTTATTTTGCTTTTTATATAAAAGCGTTCCTGTGTTTGCATGCTTTATACACTTACTTTTTCTGACAGACACCTTCAGCTCTCTAGCTTCTTTCCATTTGAGTAATGATCTGGTAGGATGTATTTATCTTAATATCTGGAAAGTTTTCATCTCAACAGATCACCAGTCTCAGGTTCCTGCTCACATGTACAGGGAGCAGAAAATCACTAAGCTCAGAATTGCATGATGTTGGTTCCAGCAGTCAGTGGTAGCTCTGAACCTGCTTGCCTTGGGCTCTGCCCACAAGCCCAGATCAACAGTACTTCAAGGATTGGAAACACTTGTAGAAGAGTGGCTGGGGGTTAAAGGCAGGAAGACAACAAATCTAAATGCATATTGCAGGCAAAATAATTTAAAATAGCAGGTATGTCTCTTCTTTGGATACTGTGATTTTCAAAGAGATTCTCCTCTCTTCCTGCTTTGACTCACAAAAACATCACAGGTTTATTAAAAAAAAGGGTGGGGGGTTGGGTAAGTGTAGAAACACCCCTAGAAGACTTGAAAAGTAATTTCAGAAAACCAGCCATAGGAAATATCACCTCACACGTAATATCGCTCTTACCAGGATCTACCGTGACTCTAAAGTGAAGATACACTTTGCAAGTTCACATGAAAAAGAAACCTTTCACAAAAGTTTCTGGCTGGTTAAAAAGCAACCATCAAAAAAGAAATTTTCAAAAGTGACAGTAAACGCGGTATAGAATTAGACCTATGTGGAAGGCTAAACTTAACGTTCAGACTTGCATCTACCTGGAAGCATCACAGAAGACATCGGCATGAGTGAGAGCACTCACACGATGAGTAAAGCAGGCTCCTACTGCAACTCCACTGACCTAATAAATCTCTGTGCTTATCCTGGACTGAAGGCCTGTACAAGAGGGACACGCAATCTCTTGGTTACCTTGGGATAACAGCCTATACGTAGCCAGGCACAGAGCAGCTGACACATAATACCTCTTTGTCCTACAGGAAAAGATCTTTTTGATCACACAAATTTAAGATGACTTTTAGGAAGTTATACTTATTAAGTATGTTTAAAAGCCTGTCTGATTTGGGCAAACAACACTAAAGCCCAGAGATCCAAGATGTTTCAGAGAAAACTTTTTAAAAATTCCATTAATACTATGATTTGAATGATCTCAGTCTTATACTTACTGCTGTTGTCCTCATTTTTGTTGCATTTATTTTTATACTGTCTCTTCCACATGGCTTTTTCAATCCTCCCATAGCATCTGTAGATGATGTTATCTATGGATGGTTCTTTTAAGTCGTGCTAACCTCAAAACTCCAACATCATGTGACATTAAGTATCAACACAGTAGAAGTATTTTTTAAAGTATAATATTTTTCTCTTTATAAGCTTCTCATTTATATGAACGACCTTTTGCTCTGTTATGAGACAGACTGCTTCATTTAATAGATTCTGAGATTATTTTAACACACTAGAGGACATAATCTCAGAAGTGATGCTCCTAAATGAAAACAATTTATTTTTAGTTCTATGAAAGTCCTGTAAGTTCTTTTTGCTCAATTCCTTTTCACTGCAATCTGAGAACAGCTATATACAGCATCACAGGTGGGAGCAATCCCACAGCTTACATCATTAAGCATTATTATTATTTTTAATATTAGCCTATGTTGCCTATGCACATGAGCTTGGCATCTTTTTATTTTTGAATAGTTCCACAAAAATCAGGAGTTCAACTACACTGATACTGGTCATGTCCACTGTTTTCCCCACAAGCAACTTTTTCTCCTATATCCTGACACAGATAGGAATGATCTACTGCGTACAAACAAGTCTTGTTAAGTATTTGGTGACACAAGATTTAAGCCTGAAATAACAGGGTATTAAACCAAACAGCCACATATCAGAGAGCAGCAGCAATCAAAATAAGGGGGTTCAGTACCACATTCTTCTAGAACTCTGATGAAATACTACTCCAGATGAAATGTTTTCTCATGTGGCATTCCCAGCATCCCCAACACAGACAACATGCATCCAAATTAAAAATTGGCTTAAAAGTTGAAAATTTGAACAGTTTCACTGGAGTGAAACAGAACAGATGCGTGGGAGCTGTCCAGACAACAACATCAGTGACAGGGTTAAACACTCTAGTCTTCTCACATTTCCCCTTCGATCAAAGAATTATCAAGAAATAACAATTACCCTTCAGGCATTTTGGACCTAACTCATGGACTCTGGTATCAATAGCAGCATGCCCATTAGAATAAGTGGGAACTGGCACCAACCCTGAACAAGTCTGAAAGCAAAACCAGCTGAACTGGGAATATTTTTGAGCTTTGAAAGAATATTCTTCTAGCATAAAGCTCTGGTGAACTGTAAAATCATAGGACTTCTAGGGACTTTGGCCAGCCTTCTCTAGCTTTAGGAAGTCAACTCCTTAATTTCATCATAATTCAACATCTAAGATCTGCTATTCCGTTTAAGTAAACAAATCTGATACTCAAAGGAACCCCTTGCCCCGGATGTTTTATCTATCCTCCAAACATAGTCCCATGCTGCAGGGTCAATCCTCCTGGATGGAAACGGAGTGTGCTTTGGACCATGTCTCAGAATTAGCAGGCCAATCCCGCACTCCAGAGGGACAAGGCATTAAGACCAGTTCCTGATGTGAGCCACAAATACCACTGGAACTACAAAGGATTAACAGAACATTAAAGAAAGGGTCTGAGCGGTATCTGTAGGAAATTAATAATTACAAATTAGAGATACTAAAGGCTTAATCCTGGATTTACAGGGAAACAATGGAATGAGATTAAATGTAATCAAAATGTCAGTTTAAGTATTCAACCTCTAAGTAGCAGAGACCACAATTGTAATTTATACAGACTGAGCTCTTTGGAAGCAGCTTATCCTTTCATCATGTTTTGTTCACTACACAAAACAAACAAGACTCAGTCCAAGCTAAGGTTCCTAAGCTCTATCACAGTATGAATAATTATAACTCACTAAGTTCAGCATCCTTTAAGGAAAACTCACTAGAAAAACTTGCAGTTAACACCAAAAGTGGGATGAAAAATAAGAAGGGCTGTGGGATGGTACGTATGTTGTGCATGCATGCATGTGTGATTGAGGCAGTTTGCAGTAAGTGTTAAAGTTCTTGCAAGTCTGTGACAAGACACAAAGATCTTGTCCAAGTCAACTGGTGAATCTTGTCTCCACAATGTATTCATAACAGCATGGCTTAACCTAGAATTGCTCTGCCAATCTGTAGTACCTAAAAATCTTCACCTCTTTCTCCATCAGCAAGCCTATAACTAGGAGCAGAAGTTGGCCAAAATGCGTTGACAAATGATCGCTGGGCACAGACAACTTGAGCAGACAGAGTTACCACGGAAGCATGAATGGAACAGAAAGAGATAGAACATTTTCTTTTATCTTATACCTACTTGTGAAAACTCACACCTGTAGAAACACAGGAAATGCATACAAATACCATTAACGCTGCTCTTAATGGTACAATAAGAGAACAATGAACAAACCAAAGTGGAAACGAACAATGGTGAGGACAATGGTTCATCTACCTTGGAGGTGTCGCTGAGGTTAAGTCGCCCTATGGCCTTCATCAAAACCGCTTTCATAAAGAAAAAAAATACAGGTCATTGTCACAGGAGACTCCCTTCTGAAGGGAACAGAAGGCCCAATATGCTGACCGGACCCACTTCTTAGGGAAGTCTGCTGCCTCCCTGGGGCCCGGATTAAAGATGCGAAGAGAAAACTTCCTACCTTGATACGGCCCTCAGATTTATGATGGTGATGATAGGGTTGAGTGTTTATGGGTAGGAATGAGGGGGACAGTCAACAAGGCAGGTATCATGGTGGGAGTCTGTTATAGACCACCCAACCAGAATGAAGAGCCAGATAAAATATTCTATAAGCAGCTGGGAGAAGCCTGACAATCACTAACTCATTTTCTCATGGGGGACTTCAACTTACCAGATGTCTGCTGGAAATACAATACAGCAGAGATGAAACAGTCTAGGAGGTTCCTGGAGTGCATGGAAGAGACACTCCTGACACAGCTGGTGAGGGAG
>VZTV01130464.1:0-14037 GCA_013400875.1 Anhinga rufa
TCCAGCCCCTGCCGCTCTGTGACCAGTTGCCTGCACCAGCAGGTATGCAACTACTTTGGCTTGTAGATGAACTGAAATAACAATACTGGCAATTTATCTTGATCTGTCCCAAATATATTTTGAAAAATTAAGTGAACATACAGGACAGTATGGCAAGTGAGATATTCAAGCTAGCCGACATAGGTAAAGAAAAGCACGTACAAGAAAAGTTGAAAAGCCAAGTGCATTTTCCTACATGACAAATCTTTACTTCTTAACATATTAGTTGTGTCTTTAAGGTATCTCCTGTAAAAAAGAAAAACACCTACATAATGTTGTTCGTGTACTGTGGTTATTCAGCAGATCACCACAGGCTTTTGGGGAAGGGTGAGATCCTCTGTAAGCACTGCTCAGCTCTGTGGCAAGAGCCTTTGAGAAGGATATTTATAAGGCAGAAGACAATGTCAGATAATGTAAGTATGCTCACAACCAAACATTCTAAACCAAGGTTGGTTTTACGTTTTATTCAATGTAACTCTAAACTGGGAAAATTACGCAAACGTTACTATTAACTGCTTGAGAAAATTACACAAACACTGAAGCACTGTAATATTTTGATCCTGTTTCTCAAACGATGTCAGCAGCTTGAAAAGCGAAGAAAAATAAAACAAGCAAACCAGTCACTTGCCGTCTCTTGTTCTAAGTCACCTATGGAAGGCCTCAGAAGCAGCGGCTATGGCAGTGAAAACAAGTGGTACCAATAACCACAACTGCAAGTGTATATTAATACTGTGTGGTTTTGTTTTTAATTGGCCATTTGCACATGAGGTAAACCATCTAAGGGAGCCTTGTTCTTTTCCTTATTGTTGCTTTCACTGGAGGAAATACTAAGGTGAGATCTCATAACAGGAAAAAAAATTAAGGTCTGCACCATTCTCCATGCCAGGTTTACCAGCCTAGCATATGCAGCTACCTGCTTCAGTCATTGCGATTAGTAGCAGAAGAAACTAGCAAGCGTTTATTAGAAGTGGGGTTTTAAAATGGACTGGTAGAGCCTTGAGAAAGTGGTTACCGGGTCTGGGTTATGTTTACTGAAGCTACTTTGGATTTATACAAAGAGATGAGAACACTTAAATAGATGCTTATGAAAAGATACTAATTTTCAAATATGTCTCAATGACTTCCATATATATATATTCCATTCTTTAATTCCCCCCTACTTTACAAAGTTTCACCACATAGCACTTAGGGAGCAATTCCAAGTCATCCCAACTCAAATTCAGTTCCAAGAATCTACAGCATTATTTTTTCCACCTGCTTCTACACTCGTTACAATTATTTACAGCAAATAGAAAGGAAAGGATGTGGTTGCTATAGGCAGATGAAAAAACATGTGTGTACTTTTTGTCACTTCCACAGAATGTGGAAGGTTGGGTGCTTATTTTCTGTACTCTTTATGAAAGACAGGTTTGTGATACACACCTACAGTATTATTAAGTTTGATGAATTCATTGCTGGCATTTAAACTTCCTGCTTATAAAAGACTAGAATCGTTTTTGTTTGTTTCTAGTAAGCTAATTCACAGAGCTGCATGCAATGGCTAAGAATTCATGAGAAGATGACTGCATGGAACTGCTTTCAAATCATATGAATAAGTTTATTCACAGGCAAACAACTCAATGAATTAACACATACCACTAGTGACAAGGCATAATTTCGTTAGTCAACTATGTCAAGGTTAGTACAGGTCATTACATTGATGTTTGCTGACCATTTCTGCTTTCAATTAAATATGCATAAACGAATCTCAACACATACCAATATCTTGTTAAATTCTAACATTCATAACAGCACTTAATTGCTTTTATCCTAAAGCAAAAGCAGTAAGAGGACTGCATTGATCACAATTTGTCATGTGGTCGTAATACTGTAGTACTCATTTTTAAAAAGAGAGATGAGTTACTGTATTATTTGAAGTGTTGATCTGGAATTCACAGTATTTAAAGAGTCATTTTTGCATTCATGCAAGCAGTAATATGAACCAATTAATACCTAGCTAGTGGATTACATCCCTCTTACACACCTTCTTGTATTTATCTTCTATTTGCTGTTCAGCTGCCATATTAAAAAAAGCAACCCTACAGACTGCTCAGCGAAAAGAAAGCCACAAAAAGAACGTCCCAGCGACAGAGGAGCCTGCAGATTTCACTGTGACTGCGAGTCCAAAATGAGGCTAGGACTGCAAGGAGTGCGTGTGGAAGGGGTTAAGTCATATTTCTGCCTTTCTGATCTCCAACTTCTAAATAAAAAGCCACAAATTCTATTTTTATTCTGAAAACATCTGACTGGGCTTGAATGTATTTTCTCTGTGAAAATTAGTGTAAGGTGAGCGTTGACAAGACAGAGCCAGTACAAGCTGGCTGCATGTGGATCCCAGCTCAGGATTCCATCAGTTTGCACAGACAACACAAAGATTCAATCGTATTTTTTCAGCTAAGATACTTCCAAGAGATATCAAAAATAAGATTGTCGTTCAAGATGTTTCCAGAAATAAGTCAACAGTGTTTCCATACAGATATATCTGCAAAAGTGAAAAGCTTGAAGAAGATAAGTCAATGCCTAGAGGATAACCCAAATTATGGCATTAGGTAAAAGACGGCATTAATAAAGATACTTGCATAAAAATCCATCACTCCGTAAGGGAAATACTTTCAATATCTAATTCCTAACTTTCTGAATTTTTCACCTGTTACTGCAGCATATTCTAATGGAGAGATATAAACAGTTTCTGTAAACATGGTAGATTCATAATGCTAGGAACAAGAACAAAAAGCACTACTTAGTTCAGCGAAAACAAATCTCAAACACGTGGCCATCCCAGCTGTTGCTAAAATCTACAAGTCACATGAGATCCCACTTGCCTGCCTGTATAAACCAAGCTTCTGGTTCCAGTTACACTTCGCTGATCCTTAATTCTTGGTTTGAAGACATGAAGGGCTTCAGAGTTATAGCGTCTGCCTTTTGAGGTCAGTGCATTCAAGATTTCATACAGGAGTAAAATGAACTTGGTCAAGACTGCTCTTTTGGCAAGTATGGCATTATTTTTTAGAGGGGAAGTTAAAATCCCAAAGCTATTCTCTCTCTCATACATCTTCTGGTCCGGCCAGCTAGTCTTTATTCCAAGCATTATGTGTTCTGGATGGCTCAATGAGTTCCAGAAAAATGTATTTTCTGACTAGTCTTAGAAGTTTCAAAACATTCACTTTGACCAGCTTTTCAATGCCATTATCACAAGTGCAAATGCATAAGCTCAGAAGGACCCATACAAAACTCAGTCCTAAAATAGCTTCTCCGTACAGAGATATCCCAGCTCTAATGCATGCTACCATTCTCAAAAAGATTAGAAAGTGAATATAGTGACAATGGAAAATTATCATTTATAACTCTGCAAAAAACCCCTAAAGTTCAGTCTGGACACTTTTCTACCCAAACAAGTTCTCAGTAGCTTGGGATAAAATGTTGTCAATCCTGTGCCCCAAAAAGAGCAAAAAATGACTGGTTTTACTTCTGCGGCAGACTGATTTATTTTATCATTTGTGATATGTTAATCCATGGATGAATTTGTAATATTATATAAATACCAATTAATAATAGTTACAGACTGATTAAAATAAGCTGCGTGTTTAAGTCCACAATTATGGGTAGCGCTTTCACATTACCTCATTACGGAAGTACTCTAGACAACCACAAACTCTAGCACACATCTGCTCAGAAAGGTATTTTCATGCTCTCAGAATTATACTGCATGAAAGCTGCACTGATTGCTGGGAGGATAAGAGCAGTGCCTTTAAAATGTGGAAACAGACGTTTATACACCCAGTTGCCTTTTTCAAAAGGGAACTAGAAGGGAACTGTAGTATTCCTCAGTTCTTCAGGTTCACATTTAATTTGGCTACTTGTGCATCAGGCATGATTTCCACAGGCTATGTATTTTTCAATTGGCGTGATAAAAATCTGAACAAATCCAGAAGTAATTGGAACAAAATCTTTTTCCCACAAAAAAAAAAAAAAAAACAAACAAAAAAAACACCCAACAAAACCAAACAAAAAAAAATCAGTTTTGAGAACCGTTCCATGAGGCAGGTGTTCTGTTATGTGTTTCTATGTCACAGCACTGCTGTGACTCCTCTGTGGACAGGAAGAGGTAACTAAAAATCAAAGTATTAGTGTTTTTAAGTGTAAAGTGTTACTAATAATGACCAGAAAGTATGGGAAATGTAAAAGCATTTTTAACCTACACATAGGCACAGTGAAGCCACAGCAGGTTAGTTTCTAAAGCTTTTGCTTATTTTTAATACTTTAATTTTTGCCATGTAGAAATCTTAGTATAACTATTTTTCCCTACATGAACTACTTCATTCAATCATGCAAACTACTCGCCTACCCAGGAACTAACCAGTCACTCATGTTGTTTGGCTCCACTACGTTTACTGTGCTTTTTCATTGTTGTGCATAGGCTATTTATTTGCAGACATTAGACTAAATCTGCTTTTGAACTCTTCATGCTATAGCAGTGATTTTCTATGGGTTACATAAGTTACGCTGAAGCGCCACTTTTTCATTCAGCAATGCAAAAAGCTTACTTTCGTACAATACATTGTAACTCAGAAAGCAGCTGAACTAGGTGTGTAAGAGCAACGTAGGGCAAAGGACAGCAAAAACCCGTTCAGTGTGATTATCCTATATGTTACAGAAATTACATCCTCAAACGCTATAGCAAATACTATCTTGTAAACTCATTTCTACTCCTTTCTCACTGGGTTTACTTTTTCCACTCACAAAAATTGCAGAGATGTGATCTACTGTGCAATTTTGAAACACATTTGGAAGCCAGCCAGTTAAATCTCATTCTTTAAATGCTAGCTTGAGACTAATCTTTGCACTGTTAACAAACCACCATGACCATTTCATCGTATATATATATTTTTACTCCCACACCTGTTCAAATGGCAGCAGACCAGGGCAGTAAATGAGACAAATTCTACAAAGCGTTCACTAGAAATCTGACGCTAAAGGCTTGAGAAATACGACAAAAGATTTCCTGCTCAATATATGCCCCAAGTCAATTGCCTAAAGGATAACAGGGCAAGTGCCACATCTATAAACCCTCAGGCAAGTTTTCTGTGTATTCTCTGAGTAACTACGTTCTGAAAATGGTTTACAGTACATCTTACACCACCCGGATATGTTGTACACCATCATGGTATATCTATGCTTTGGATGTGCTCTGTGAGACACTACCTACCGCTCATCTCTGCCAAAAATACATGTTTAAATTGGATTAACATCGCTCTTTTTATGGAAAGAGTTATTTACTCAAACGATCTAACTCAGTAAAATAATTTTAGATTTTAATCAAGATTATTCTACAGAGCAAAACATGTCCAGCTGAAATAAAACAGAAGTTAGGGAATTTCTCTGTAACAGGACTATCACTTCTGCCAGCACACGGTTAATGAAAGCCTCTTCCTTCATGAGGAAAGGAAACCTATTCTTCTGGGCACTTCTAGTTAAAATCACCACTTCAAAAAGAACTCAGCATATATTTGAATATATTACCATTACCCTCCTCAAGGAAGCTTATTTTAGAGAGGACATCTCAGATCATAACCTTATTTTTAATAGTTTCAGACAAGTTTCCAATATTCTTTACCATAACTACGCTGAAAGAGATCAGTACTTGCATTTGGCTGTCGTTCTTGTATATAAGCCAAAAGCACACCAAAGTCAAGCATTCAAACTCAAATTTTCAAGTTCAGGAAACGTCAGAGCCTGGGTTTGATCCAAGTTCACCTCTAGCTCGAATCTTTGTTAAAAGTATTTAGAATAACCCTCATAAAAATGCCACTTAAGTCACATTGGGACCGCTTTCACTGAAGTAGCATACTCAACTCTTCTGCAGTAACGCCAAAGAAAGATAATGGGTAAGGTTTTCAGAAACACTGTTGAATACCTGCATTTTCAAAAGTGTAACTAAATCTGATTTCACGTATGCAAAACAACCTAAATTATGACGGGGTCAGCAGCTGCCTGGGGCTTAGTACCTCTGACAAAGTTGACTCAGAACAGTACCAAGTATAGAAAACGCTTCTCACTCCACTTTTGTACTGACTTAGAATATATTGCTATAAGTAAGCAGCACCAGGTTCAAAATAACATAGATCTTTTGCTCTGTTACCACCACCACCATGGACACATACACAGGTACGATCAGAATTACCAGCTGCGGGTGTGCATAAGAACTATTAGGAATTCAAAGGTCTTTGCTTCATAGGGCACTTCTCTAGCATGCTTTCCTACTGCAGTTCACTGTGTGCTCACAAGCTTGTGGAACACTCACCCAGCATCACTCCATCAAGGGCAGTGTGCTGCTGCAGCTACCTGGGTATGGGTGCTAACATTAGCTATCCATCCATCACGGCCAACCATCAGCATCATAGTTGGGTTAACTTCAAATCCATGAATTTAAAATTATCCGTTGTCAGTCCCCAAGTCACAGAGGAGTCCTTTTTTCTTGAGTAGACGTTAGTTTTCCTCTTTCAATTCACCAACATATGGGGAGTTTATATAAAATTCTATATTTCACTGTGATAGCCTTGCTACTTTGCGACAAGCAGCGCTCTCTGCTCTGCAGCTTATTTCCTAAGCAAGTGCCAGGAGCAGCAGAGACAGATAAAGCAGCAGAAGCAGTACAATAACGAGAAGATAGTCTAACTCCTTGTTTATTTTACCACCTCGCAATATTCAAATATACTTACTTTAAAATATTTAATTTTAAATTGAAGGGCATCAGAACTAAAGGACAAAAGTGATCTTGATAACAGAAGTGAATATACAGAAACACCATTAAAGATCCAATGCATTATACTGATGCCAAGTTAAGGAAAATATTAACATGTCAAGTAAAATGTCCTTAACGTTTGGGAAATAACACCTAGGCCCACTGAATCCACAGGCTCCCTGGGCAAATTTGGCCAAATGCAACTGAAATTTAGAAGTTAACACCATTTAATAAGCCTAAGTACCTACAGAACGGTGGTACTAGCAAGGCAGGAAGAACAATTTTTATTTGCCTAAATACACATTTATTGAGGTTACATTTATACCAGTACAACATAAGGTATTAAGGACAGCTAACAGGGAAGTTGCTAATAAAATTATCACTACCAAAACAGTGAATTATGAACAGAGGGAGCAAGCGTGAGATTTCATTTCTTGGCTTCTTTGCATTCGTAACATTTCAACAAATATTAATCTGTCATTAAGAGCCATTCATACACTAGTGCTAACTGCAAAACAGCTTCTTAAGCTACAGAACTTTTTCAGATTACTGGATTTTCAGATTCCACACCCTAACGCTTGTTTACATGATAATCTTTAGTTCAGTTCATTGGTAAATATAAGTAGAAACTTCCCCAATTGTTCAGATTAACCAAGGTTTAAACAAAGTTTGCTTTAAGAATATTTTTGGAACCTTACAAACATATAATGTTGATCTTCACATGCAAACTGGCTTTTGTACCTCTGGAACACTCGGCCACAGGCGGCCGTGGCTCCTCTGCGGCCCAGCTAAAGGCAGGTGTACCAGCTGCCAGGCCTGGGCTTGGCATCGCATCTTGTTGTGGACTGGCCTCCTTTGCAGCTGCTACTGCCTTAAACATTTAAGTTGCTGATTTTAAACAATCACACGTTGCCTAAAGAATGCACAACTAGAGCTAATCACGATAAACAACATACGGCGATATTCTAGACTGGTGTGCCTAATTGGCAGAAGCTCAGTGTACAGTTAAAGAATTGTCCTAATGAGAAAGCCAATCCAGACAGACAAAATCCTTAGCTAGCATGAGTTATAAGTTATCTCTACTGAAATTAAACTGAGAAATATTATGTTTGCACCAGCCAGGGGCTGGCACTACTGATACAAAGAATACAGACCTACGGCACATGCATCAGCACGTGAGAGGAGAGCGAGTGCTCGGAGAATCCTGTAGCTGAACACCAAGCATGTCAATGGCAAGATACTGTAATTGAGGAGGCGAAAAAGCTTCTAGGCAAGTGCCACTGAGCGGTACAGCAAGTTTGTAATACAGCTGGCTGAAGTAGCTCAGTACTTACAGGTTTCCTGAAAGAGCTAGAAATTTTCACATGATTAGTTCTGCACTCCAATTAGTACCATGTTTAAAACAAGCTTTGCTCGACTCCAACCCAAGCCTAGAGTGAACAGATCGGCTGCTTAGATTGCCCATCTACTGGGCTTGTATCCTACCGCCACAGCTTTGCTTTATGGCCAAGAAAGCATATTTCCTGTCAGGAATACTATTTAATAAAAGTTGTTAGAAGCATTTCAGAGCATCCAGAAGAATTTTTAACAGTGAGCTTTGTGATCAGTCACAAGCTATTCTTGAATTTATTATTTTCTAAAGCAATCATTGTTTTACCCCCTCATTGTCTACTACTTCTTAAATTAAATAGAAATCAAGAGGAAACTATTCTATTTCTTGCCCTTAGTAACTCCTTTTTTCTTTTTACAAACTCCCAAGAGCCTTCTGAGAGCTGTCACCTGTGAGGTATGCAAATAAAATCTTCTATATTTTGTGCCTATGTTCAGTAGATTGTGTTGGTCCCCCTGCATTTCCACAAGGAAAATCAACTCTTGGGACATCTCAATTCTGTCAAAAATACTAGGTGTATATATGAGTTTATTAGATTTTTTCATGTAATACTTAAACATTTTTTAAGAGTCAGGTGATGCATAGATAGGTCTTCATAACCTGGAGCAGTACAATGCAGGTATGAGTCAAAATATATTCTATATTCACAAGTTAGTTGTTTTAAGATAATTGACTTGCAGAAAGTTAGGTATGCAAATAAGATTACCCTATCTAGATCAAATTTTTATGTAGCAAATCTTCAGGTAATTTGAACTGCAAGAAAATTCGTTCTTTAGTACACTTTTCCTAAAGAATTCCCAGTGTAGTGGAAAAAAAAGTATTTCCAACATACTTTTTAATAAATATCCAAACCTATATCTTTTAACAACCACATTGGGATATATAATCTTAAATGTTGCCTGTGACATAAGAGCTTTTGTATACTTTGGTCTAACAGTTTCATATATCAAATGTTCCCGGCAATAAGATATTCTACAGTCTCTAACATCTGGAAAGAGTCTATGCTACAGCTAGAGCAATAATTGTGGTCACCATTGGGATGCAAAAGGCAGAGTTTGTTGTGTTTTTCAGGAGAATTCATATCAAATTCATATGGAAAGCCTCATGTTCTGTTATATACTGATGTCAAATAATGACTAATTCTAACATCAGAAAAACCGAGCCATGTAGCTTACAAAATGGTTGCTGCAGTAGCTAATACCCGATATACGTGTAATGCTCCCTACCTGGTCAGTGCCTAATTAATGGAAGAGATTTAACAGAAGCAGATCAGAATAAGAAACTGATGAGGAAAGGAGACTGAAAGACACTTCCATATGTCCAGCACAGAAAGGGGTGCATTAGAAAAATCTTGTGATTATTTTAATAGGCATCCGTTTCTCAAGGGCCTCTCACTGGCCTATTTACTCTTCTTAGTGAAGGAAGACGACTGGATCTATGGAAGTCGAGAAGTACCAGAGACTTGCAGTCGCCAAAAAGAAACTGTCTTACATAACGCATTCATTTCATTGCATCAATTAACTCATAGCTTGATTACACAGGATTAAAAAAAGAACATTAATACTCAATGCTTCTGCGGACATGCCAACTAGAGTAACTGTCGTTTTTGGGGTGAATTAGTGAGAACATTGAAGTCTTGAGAGTATGAAGCCTTTAAAGATCAGCAAAATTATTACATCAGCTAAGTAATGTATAGTGTATACACTTCATATTGACTTGGTTGCCAATTTGAATACTATAGAACTGCTACAGGCAAAACAATTTGAATAGGCTGCAAGCTGCAGAAGTAAAATTCAGTATTTGTGTTTAGAATATTCTATGAGCCTTTTAGAAAATTAGTTCAGGACTGGAATAAGAGGTAGGATATATATCCACACACTTCTAAAATCAGGGGTGGTAATTTTATATTTTATTTGAATAGGTTAAAAACACACTATGCACTACTGAAATAGGTCTCCAAGAAGGGAGTAGCACTGCTCCAGGGCTTAAGCACTGCACTCTAAAAGTTAGTTTAAACTCAGTTCCTCTACTTCAGCCTAAACCTAATAATTCTGTGATTTCCACAGTAAAAAGAAAGCATCTTCTGTTCGCAGCAGCTCTCCTTGAAAGACTATGAGCCCCTCTCCTCAGCGTTAGATCAATCTTCACTTTCTTTAGCCTTTTCTAGTGGCTCATTTTTCCCCTGTATCTTAGGCTGTTCCTCTGTAGCTTAAAAAATTGCTACTGGTGGGGGAGAGGGGGAAGAACACTAGCCCTCTTCTGCATCCAGGTTTGCGGTCAGAAAAAGCAGTCTCTCTCCAAAGATTAACTTTTTTTTCAGAACTTGTTTCTAAAACCCCAAATTGAGTATTAAAAGCAATGAAATAACGGTCAGCAGCATGCACCTCATAGGTTGTTTCTGACCGGCTTACGGACAGTCAATTTTATAACACCCAAGATTATGTAAGGGTAAATACGTCTCTCTAACTGGAAGGTGGATGGCTCAAGCTGCTAAATCCTAAAACATGCTTAAAAAAAAGCATGTTAAAAAAATAGCAAAACAAAAAAGCAAACACAGCACAGGAAGCTTCAACAGAGCTGCCAAGAGATCTTTAGAAAAAGGCTACTTCTCCCAGGAAAGGGAATCCTCCAGACCTCTAACTTAATAGCTACTGCCCCAAAATACTAAGACATTTAAGAATACCTTCTTGTGCTTTGACCTTCAGCTAACACAAATGGAACACATGCTGTTGAGTAGTACAGTGTGTTTTGGTTTTCCACATTAAGAAATTTAAGGAAGTCAATCGAACCCACTAATACGCAAGCCTAACAAGAATGTTCCACATGAGCAGGCTTCCCAAAGCAGCCACAGTCTTTGCCAGAAAGTTATTAAAAATTCCCTGCTGAAAGAGAAATTAAGACTACAGAAATTTCCCATCATGCAGTTTTATCTCTTCCTTCTTTGTGCTCCTGTCATTATGTTTCCCCCCAAAAGTGCAAACACCAGCCCTTGACAGCTTTCCTCCTCAGATTCCTTCCAATTCAAGCTGCCAGAAACGTTTTTGTCTCCGCAGGAATTGGATCGGTTTATGACAGTTGCTAGCATGGGGTGCCTGTATCTTCTGTGATAAGTTTTTGCTCATCAATAATGCAAAGCTTGCAAAACATGCTGCAAGGCCAGTTGCTTAGCCAAGGTATCACTTTCATGACAAGCAGTGTGTCCTTACCTTGGTGCCTCATCAACAGCATTAACTGCTCTGGAAGCCATGGAGACAAGCACACTGCACACGCTCAGCTTTTGTTCTGGGTTGGTTTTTTTAATCCAATGAAACATGTTCAAATGTGCTTCCTTAACTACAGTCATATTAAGCAGAGGAGCTATGTCAAAGTAGCACGTTGATGGAGAAAGGTAACCACAATGACCAAAACCATTTCTGTTAGAGGAACGGCGAGCACAGGATCCAGCATTTCCTCAGCTGGTTGCTAACAGCAAGTACCAGCTTGTAGATTTTCTGTACAGTCATTGGTGGTTGAGTTGAAAATGCATGGTTCAGGTGACTAACTATTGCTGTAACCAGCCAAGAGCACAGAAGAACAGGAAAGTAAGAAGCAATTATCTCTGGATATTTTGAAGAGTGATGCTAGGTACTACTGCTACAGGCTATACTACATATTGGAGCCATTATAGAAGGCCAGTGCTGCTGCTGAATACAGGGATTTAAAATGCAATCAAGATCACCTAGAATCACAGCTGATTTTCTGTCAAGTATTTGTATAAATACTTGTCATGCTTCATTTCAAGTTAGAGAAAGATTCTTACCAAAGGTTAGTACAGCGCAGCTCACTAGCTATTCAGTTTTACTGTGTGGTAGGGAAAGAAGAGAGATGAAGTTGAAGAACTGAACTTTGTTACAAGTGGTCTCCCCTACAAAAAGGGGTTCTGAACATCAGAAACTGTCTTCCCCCTGCCACTTGCATGGCTTACCGAGACCTTTGTTTAGGCTTATAGGATGACAAATGGTACACGGAAGTTTAAGCAATAATTTAAGTGACAGCATTGCCAAAACTTCATCACTTCACGTCAAATATACAAATATTTCCAATTCATAATGAGCTTTCACTTAAGTGAAAGAATTGAGGCATAATTTCGCAAACTTGTGGAGAAGAAAACAAAACCCAAACTCACTGCCTTCAGTAATTCTATTTTAATTATCAGTTTGATATTCAAGCACAGCAAAGCACAGTATTATTCCCCCCTACAGCCCTTCTTGTTTGAAGCGTGATTTACCCTCTGGGCCACTGCATGGAGCTGAGATTCACTGCTGCACAGATTTAAGTAGAGTGGCATTCCTTCCAGCTGAATGTCTTACATGATTGAAGTTGAAGACAGATGCTTAAGTGCCTCGCTGAATCAGATCCTACACATTTTTCTCCCATCAGCAAAGGAAATTTACCTACTAGCAAAGACTAAGGAAATTCCGACGGAGAAAGCTAATGAGAACAATTTATTGCAGTAGGATTTATTACAGGTCTTAACATTTCCCAAGATGAGTCACAGACAAACACAATAGCCAAATTTTCCATTTGCATTCTGTAAGTTATACATCAGGAAAATTGCCTTATTTTTGGACATTTATGATAGGTTTCACACAAAATGCCATTGCGTTGGTGTTTTCAGAACTAACTAGCCTTTGCGATGGGCTAAAACCTTGTGATATTTGAAAACAAAGTGTATGTACTTGTATTTGAAAATAGGTCTTCAGCAGGTGTAGCACCTGTTCAGGCAGCACCGTGCCCACAACTGCCTTCTAGACTAAATGAAAATTGCATTGCAGCTGCTCAATAGCAGAAAGGAACACTCTTGAAAAAAGTAACTGACACAGGAGGACAGAAAAACTACAGGGAGAAGAGACTTTCAGCCTTGTGATAAAGGTTCAGGGAAGGGTGCGAAGGCTGCACGTTACATGCTGCCCAGCTCCTCCAGTATTGCAGCTGTGGTGGACGGCTTGTTTCCAAGTTCTGCACTCAAACACCAAACAGAACAAGCAGCTCTAGCAGAGAGCAGTGAACCAGGCAGTGAACAGGGACCTTATACATGGAATGGACCTTTGGAGGCTTCAGCTCCGAGAACAGTGATACGTAACACTTTAGGTAAATTATTGCAATTGGTCTATCAAACTAATTCTACAACAGTAACCAATACTTTACAAATGTGATAACCAAATGACATACAACATAGCCTTCCACAATAGTTTATGCTTACTGATTTTATTTCTGACAAAAATAATATTTAAATAGAGCAGAGAGGGGAAAACTAAGAAAGCTTAATAAGAGCTAAGTTGGGCAGCTCGTAGTAATGGACATTAAGTGTTCAGTATATTTGTTAATAATTTCGCAATCAATGGAAAACCTAGGGCTCATAGCCCACATATGTGTTAAAGACATTAAATGAGAAGTCACCTGTGCCTTACATTTCAGTGCTGACTGTACTATATTCTGTGCAGCATAAAATCCTCCTTCACTTCATGTTAATACTTAAAGCAGTCAGTAGTGATACTGCTGGAGACCGTTAGTCTGTTATGTGATCAAGAATTCATCATCTATAAATCAAAGTGCTTCCCACCCCCTACAGCAAGTAGAGTTGTTGTTCCTTTTGCAGCTGGGTTTCTTGGGTAAGAGAGAGAGAGGAAGTTGTCCAGAGCCAGTAGACAGATTGTATGGCAGCACCAAGAAAAATAACCATGCCTTTCATCACATCCCTTCAGCCAAGATGTCAACTGAAGCAATAGGAAGATGTCAAGCCTGAAAAAGTTTCATGAATCTTTCCTCCCTTATAAGGAAAGGCTGA
>VZTV01130483.1:0-19935 GCA_013400875.1 Anhinga rufa
TATATATATAGATATATATATTTCCCTTTTATAAAGAAGTAAATTATGCTTTTTTGCCTCACAAACAGGAAATGTGCAGTGAATAAAATTACATCATTCTGCCTTACAGCAGGTGACAAAGCTTATAATAGTTTTAATATTCTTTTTTGAAAAATAAAAAGTATAGTATGACATAAACTAGTTGGAAATTCATCAAAATGCATGTTTTGTGTTTCTGCTCAATGGGACTGTCACAAATCAGCCTAAATATTTAGCAATGTTGTTTTGGCATCTTTAATTTTTTCCAATCAAAAACATACACTGTATTGCTACTGCTGAGTACAAAACTGTACTGTCATAAATTTTTGCCTGTTGGCCAAATAGACAAACCCACTGAGTTTTTATGACTCTCTTGTCTGTAGGAATTGATTTTTAAATTTAATTTAGTGCTCTTTCCAACGCTTGGCAAAGGCAGAATTTATTTTTTATATAAGGTTGCCTTTGAAGTACCTGCCTCTGCCAGGGCTGATAAATCACTGCTAAGTACATAAAGACTGTGCAACCTGAAGGATATGTCATTAAAGCCTTGTTGGAATGGCCTGCAACCCCAGCCAGTCCTTTACATTCTGTCATTAAATTCCATAATTAGTTAGAGGTGAAATGTTTTGGAAATGAATTAGAGAAGCAGAAGCAAAGATGTGACTCTAAAATGTCCTTTGGCTGCCATTTGGGGTTACGCTGATGGCTTATTTGCTGCTCGTAGCCAAAGGCCAACATGTATCTGTGCTAATATGAATTAGATCGTCTTCAACTTCCTCTCTTTCTTTTCCCCACCCTTTCTAACATATTGTATTGAGTATCTTTGTTTTGCAGAGGCATTCAGAAGGGCTGTAATTAGCAGTCCCCGGCATTTAATTGCATACACATTTGTTAAATATTTTTCTGTATGCCTTAAAATAAAGTATAGAAAATGGCAGTAAATGTTTCTTTAATGAAGGCATTTGATTTATTCATGAAGCCAGGATTTTCTGAAGGTGTTATTTTGGGCTTAATAAAGGAAATAAGCCAGCAAATTTTCAGTTTGCCTTTGCGTAACCATTGTTTGTCAGGGCTGACATTCATTTCCTTTCTCTTGTTTCTTTTGTGTGCAAACACACAAAGTTCTGCCCAACGGATGGGGAACGGACTGTTCCGTGACGACACTTGTGCCAGTTTTGAGAGAGAGCTTTATGTTAAGGTGCATACATGTTCACAAGTTCATTACGACATCTGACAACATGAGCAATGTCTAGAGAAGCCGCATGGTATTGCATTTCTCTCGTCACAGTAATAGCTTTTGTTCTCAAAGGTACTTTGAACTCTGTGCAGTGCTTACAGGCTGTGGTGGTATGATCGACGTTCAGCAGCTGACGGGGGGTGCTTAATATTTGGCAGTGTCATGCCCTACATAAATAACATGTAAATCAGGGTGCAGATTAATTAGACTGGAATCTAATCAGTGCAGCTATCATAACATGTGCAATTATAAATCCAATAATAAATATAAATATCTGAATAAATATGACATCTTCTGGGATAACATTTTCGGAAATATTTCAGGCCCCTTCCATAAATGCCTCAGGAGGTGCTTCCCCAACAGACTGCAGTGCACTACAGATGTAACTGAGCTGACTATTAAATTAATCTGGCCCCCACCCACACTAATTTACCATGTTTCTTTCATGATGAAAGTAGGATTGCAATTCCTAAGTGATGCAAATGCCTTTGAAAATTTCACTCTCAGTATTACGTTTTCGTATCAATAAGCAAACTTGGGATGCAGCCTGAAGTAGAGCTGCATTTTCTCTGTGGGTGTTGCTCACCAGGAATACGTACCCCTTCCATTCAGGCTTGCTTTCAGCTATCAGGCCCACAAACCTTGACAGGCATTGCTGTTGTGCAAGTGTGACTGTGGCTTGATTCTGACTGGTGAGTAATCTCGCTGGGTCCATATTGTTTGTCACTTAGCTTTTCACAACTTTGGGTGCTGTAACAGCTTAGGTTTGTGAAAAATATTTTCCTGAAGGAGTAACTTCTTCCATATATCGCTTGCGAGATGTATCCTTAGGGACCTCCTTGTCCTATTTAAAACTCACAGCATCCCCAGAAGTATAGCAGTTTACCCAATTTGCTTCAGCTCCTGGCTTAACTCATAAATACATGAAGTTTTTCATTGTTTCTGAACTGCGGGGACTGCATGGAAGTGTACCATCAAAATGTAATTGCTCTGTTTATATCACTTCAACATTGGTAGCTTGTGGTAAAATTAAACAGCACTTATATCAATGTGTGGTACAGAAAAATGTCAGGATATCCTATTTCATCATGTTAAAATTCTCCCACAGAGTCACTAAAAACTGTTCAGCAGATGAAGGTTAAACTGATGCCTTCATAGGCAACTTAATGAGTAGAGTACCGTGCCTAAATACCAAAGGATGCAATTATAACACTACTGCCAAAAAGTTCTGCCACTGATCAGAGTTCCCTGTTACTCTGCAAAGCTTTGGAGTTATTTCATCTTCATTCTTATGTCCTCTCTGAAATCACAGCCTACCAATATAACGTCATGAAACAGCAGGGCTGGGAGCAAATGAGGAGCTCCTTCTGATGCTCATTCGAGGTGTGTAAGAGCTGTCAAGAGGGAGAACAAACAGTGCAAGCTAATTATTCCCTCTCTCTGTGTTTTCCCTTCTCACTAACATATTAACCCATTTGCTGGCACCTGTACTTCATCGCTAAGTGGATGCTGAAAATGCCTAAATGTTACTGTCAGCACAACAATGCAGGTCTGCAGGGAGAAAACTTGAAGATCGATTTTTTTCTAATGCCGAGTTTAGCATCAGCTGTTTTTAATAAGCAATTCCAGTTGCGTGGAAAGCTGAAGAGAGGTGACTGACATGGGCGTGAGACTTCTAGTAAGACCAGCTCAAGTGTCCCATGAAGCCTGGAACGCTTCAGCCTGCCAGCTCATAAGCTGCAGCTGGAAGGCAGTGGTGGCTCACAAGGCCGTGACAACGTGTAGGCAGCTTGTCATTCAAATATCACCAAAAAGATGTCCTCAGAGGAAAAAAGATTCGCAGGGATCCACTGATCCAAAAAGAAAACCACTAATGCCATAAATAGTTCACAAAAAGAATGACCTTTGGTGCCACAGCAAAGGCTTAGCATCTCTCAGGCCTTACAAAGGCTAGGGTTAGATCTTTTAAAAGCATTTATGGTACCTAACTGCTTCTGATTGAACTTGGTTGTAGTGGAAAATGGCTGAAATACCTTCAGATATCTGCCCTATGGAGATGAGTTTTCCACTTAGCTGCATAGTTCCCTTTATTTCAAGAAGCCAATCTATGCTCATGCATGTGAGAGGAGGGGCAGCCTCACGGCATTGGGTTGAAAACTCCAGCGTAGTGCAGAGCTCCGTTGTGTTGGTGCTTTCAGTGAACACCCTCTCTAGGGAATATCTTTTTTGCCTGCAGGCTTACATAATAGGAGAGAATAGAAACCGTGTACAACTATCCTGGTAACCCAAAAATGCTTCCTCTTTAGAGGAAAGAATGTATAAAATGCAAATTTAATACTTGTTCTCTGATCCTCCAGCCACTAATGTTTCACCAAACACATGGATCAAAGCTTGTTTTTAAACACTGCTCCTCCATTCCTTGACTCAAGACTTTGGGAAAAATCCTGCACTTTCAGGTACACGGGGCCAGAAAGGATGAAGGATTACACAGATCAGAAAAGGGCAGGCAAAGGGAAGGAATAACAGAGAGAAGGGTTGCAAAGGCCAGGCACTGCACAAGAAGCCCCCAGCTTTTCTTCAGCTTGCTTAAACTTTTCTTCACTCATGGAAAATGTTAATATATATATATATATATATGTGTGTATATGTGTGTGTGTGTGTGTGTGTATACATATATATATACATATATATATATATATATGCACAGGCATACTCACATGCCCAGTTGGGCGGCCTTCATTTTACCATAACGTGGCATAAAAGATGGCACAGGTTTCTAGTTGTGCTTTAACAGGGAAATCAGCTCTATATTACCCAGAGCAGATGATTAGCAGCTGGCTTCCATGTAGACCTGAACTGCATCTTACTGCACCTCCTGCCTGCTGTACCATGCCTGCCTTAAACACTCTGTTGCTCCTTCCTTTTCTGAGTAATTAGGGATGTGACTTGTAGCATTTTCCTACCAGGAGCTGACTTTCCATGTCACCGTGGCTCCCCCCATACCTGTGCAGGAGTGACCTCGTTACACAGCACACAGCTGTGCAGAGACCATCTTCTTGTGAACCTTTCATTGATTTCACCATTTTGTTCCTTTTAGCTTGTAGTCTGGGGGAAGAGGAAATACCTAGCTTAGTGTGCCTGCTATCCATTCAAATAGTGTAAAAAATTGACTGTAATTCCTGGTTCTTTGCATCGTAAGCATTTAGATATGTCTCCCTCTTGTGCAGTTTGGACTCTAATGATTAACCTGAACAGCAGCAAAGATGGATTTAAGCCTTGCACTGAGAAACAAGCACTACTTTTTTGGAGGATTTCTTCTCTCCCCTCCCCTCCAGCACAGCTAAAACCCACATCCACTCTCCTTCCATCCTTCTGCTTTTTCACCTTAAATATAGGGAGATGCCTTCTGTCTTTCTCCTAACTGTTACCCAGCGTATACAAGCCCAGCCAGAGTGCTGGACCCTGTGGCCACATTACATCCCCTGCTTCTGTCCACCCGTTGGCACACTTGGGCCGGCAGATAGCCTGAGCTGGGGGTCGAGAGCTTGCTGCGGGAGGCCTCCCCTCCCCGAGGGATCAGCAGCCATCTGTCTGCTGCACTGCCTACCAGTGAAACCATTGCAGGACCGGGCTGGTTTTGATAGACCTGTTAGTTAGGCATGGCACATCCAACATGCTGTGGTATAGGAAGATTACAAAAGGCTTTGTCGGTCCTGGGATTATATAATGTACTAGTTAGCTTGGGGCAGACAAGCTTCTCTATGCCCAGCATAGACACAACAGGGTCAAGAAGGCAAAGAAAAAAAAAAAACAACCCGGAGATTTGTGCATCAGGGCCTGTTTTATCTAGCTTGAGACCATTTCCCAGAGGCCAGGGATGCTCTCTGTTTTGGTGGAGCATTTACTGACACTCACAGAAAATCTCTGGGAGGCTTCAGGTAGATGCCTTCCCTGTGCGAAAGGTGAAGCAGAAAGGCGTAACCATCAAATTGGAAGCAAAGATTTGGGATTTGTAGGGGGGAAATAACATATGGCAGCTGTTTAATAATGTAATTGGTGATGTATTCTAACAAAATTGCCACCTTAAGATCCTGAGAAAGCTGAGCTGAGCTGGTTCCTCTGCCAGAGAAAGTGAGCTCACCAAAAGGAATGAAAATGGGAGTTTAAATCTCAGTGGAGCCAGGGGATTTCAGTCTGTTTGTGCCTTGTTCACTCTCTGTCACAGACTTTGCAGCAGCTCAGCTTTCTCAGGTTTTGCAGAGGGTGGTAATTTTGTTCAAATGCAGGGCTAATTGCCAGCAGAGGAGTGGGCGTGCATGAGAGGAGTTGCACGGCAAAGGAAAGCGTGCCACTAAGCTGTAAAGGTAGCAAACAGCAAAGAGGATAGTGGAAAAATGGAGAATGCCATCAGGGCGGCAGCAGTGTCCATCAGTCAGGATGAGGAGTCTGAAGACAATGGGATTAGCCTGGGTGGCGTTAGGAGGCACTGGCAAAGTACAAAAGGGGCCTCAAAGGAGAGCTTTGACCCTTGAAAAGGGTGTCAGCACAGTGGGTGACAAAATTTATGATTAACTGTGTTGTACTATACTTGCATGGGCAGTTACGCACACTTACAGTCCCCGGTGCAATCACTGGTTCCGCTGCTACCTCACTGAAGGGGGAAAACCATGCAAGCTTCCAGTGGATTGAGCTTTTACAGGGAAATTTGAATCACAGAAGTGCAGGAACCTCCACTGAAAATTACTAGAGGTTGTTCCATACATTTAGAGCAGATTTATGAGAAATGTGTACCTAGAGATTCTCCATGTCCAGAGAGTGATGCGTTAGCCAGCTGGGTTGCAATGGTGACCTTCTGCATGGCCCTAATTCAGGACCATCTTCCTGAATCATCGGTTTACACAAACCAATCATCTCTTGATCCATGTAAATACCAATGTTAACTGTTTCTCTCTGGTCACTTTTCACTCAAGTGCCTGATGTTCTTATTTATTGCTCTTAGGATCTTGGTTTATAAGAGGGAAGGAAATAAGGGAAAGATGAATAGCCCAACAGAGCCAGGAGGTGGTTATGCTTAGTACATCATGAAGCTCAGGGCACACTCTTTTCAACAGCAAATGACAGCAGTGTACGAAATCCCACATTTTTCCTGAATGCCAACAACCCAAACCGTTCCTGACCTCTTAGAATTTCACCCACCCAGCCACAATCTCCTGCTCCTTCTCTTGAGAAAATGTAAAAGTAGATACAAATATTTACACATTTTAAGAAGTGAGGGCAGAGTACAAAAAGTTCAGAAACTCTTCCTTGTGGGAAGCAGAATAATGAAAAATAATAACACGCTATCTACTAGACTGATGTATTCTTTATCTCCTGAATTTAATGCAAATAGCTTTGCATTCACTTGAAGACACAGCAGAAACTTCATTGTTACAGAATTTAGTACCTGTGTATTCTTGTATTTGGAAAATATGGTTCTGCATTTAGATCCTGTGTGCTGCAGAGTTTATGCAGCTTTATTTCTGCTCCAGAGTTACAGAGTTGTTCAGGCTTGGGTGGAGCATAGGACAAAATTACTGCTTTGGAGAAGAGACCCTCTTTTTCAGCAGGATGTGGAAACAGCTACCTGACAGTGTGTTCAGGGAAAGAGGGCAGCCGGGGAGATGCAACCCATGACTCAGCAGCCAAGTGAGGGCGAACAACAACCTGCTGTACTGGCTGCTGTTCTGAGGTCATCTGCAAATCCCATTTGGCCATGTTTTCTACTTAAATAAGGCATTACCTGAGGCCTTATTCTTCCTTAAGGAGACAGCCCTGCTGTAATTGCATGACTCCACCAATATTAAAAAAAAGAAAATACATTTTAAGCTCAGCTGTATATCTAATCAAGTACCTCAAATGCTTTATGGTGCCAAGGGCTTCACCAACACCTACAGGAAATCAATCAAAGCCTTTAGCAGAAGGGTGAGGGAGGGGAGATTCGTGTATAATCTCATTCCTGCCTACTGAGAGCCATTGAGAGCAGCAGTACCACCACCTTCAGTGTTTTGCTGGGAAATATTAAGGGCTTGGGATGTGTTAATGTGGCACCCGCCTCCCTCTCCCCCGCTGTGGGTAGATCAAGGCAGTGTCTTGCTCTGTTTGAGCTCCCCCAGCCTCAGCAGCAGTGAGACATTTAAGGGAAGGGACCTGCTGTTTTTCTTCACTGCTCTTTCCTTTATACCAAATCCCATCCCCTTTTCTACACGCCACTCACTGAGGTCGTGACAGAGCCCGGGGGAGGCACCCCCAGCCGAGTGGAGGGGAGGTGCCAATGCATTTCAAAGACCTGCCATCAGCTGCGTCCTAACCCAGCCTGCATCCTGCCCCCGTAGTCCTGTGCCTCTTCCCACGCAGACTCAGAGCTGTTCCCATTTGGGTCAAGAGTAAAAATCCCCTGTCTGCAGTCCCTCTGAGGGCTATGTTGAGCAGCAGCTGCCTGCCTGAGGAGGTGAGCCCTGGGGAGCACCAGCTGCTGCAGACTGCCAGGCTGGCGGCGTGGGAAGGGAGGCCAGCGCAAGGCCCCCAGCCTGACGTTTGAACCCCATGGGCCATGCTGCTCGTTAAAAGCACTTGGCATTCAGGATTGAGCCTCGGGGTTGAACCCAAATGTTGTCCTTCTCCACGGTGGGGACCTTTTGTGTTTCAGGAAGACGTGAATTTTCAGTGGCAAGCCTGGACATGGTGGCCAGTGGCTGGTCCAGGCTGTAGATCACCCTAGCAAAGTAAATTCAGATGACATGGGGTCAAAGCACTGGCTTGCTTCTTCAGCAGACTGTCCCTGTATTAATCCCCTGAGGGTACAACATGGTAATGCTGCTAGGGAATAGAGACCAGAGGAAAGGTCTTTTTTGCCTTGCATAACAAGGAATAAGAGAAAGAGAGAAACAGATATAAAATACTCCCTTGTCAGATCGAGGTGGGGAGTTTTTTTCCCTCTGCCCTTTAGCAAATCACTCCCATTCCCCAGCTGTCAGACTGGTGGACTTCAGTGTTCAGCAATATGAACTGATAGAGAGATCCCAAACATCTGATCTCTTTGCTGCATGGACTTTTTAAGAAAGCATAAAAATCAAGACCGCAGGGGATTTTAACCAATCATTAAGTATTCAGCTACTGAATGTTTTGCCCTTTAACACATCAGATGTTTTAATAAGAAAGAAATCGACAGGAAAGAGAAATGCATCTCATTTCTGGATTTCTTTAAGCTCTAGCTGCCCCTTACAGTGATGAACCTAGCTCTCCAGGCAGGGTAGCACACAATGGGGGGATTTAGGGAGCTCTGTACAGACCCACAGCACCTCCATCAATAAAAAGCCTCGAACCCTTCTTTAATATCTCTTCAAAAAAAAGTCAGTGCTTTAAAATCAACCACCCCCTAAAAAGGGCAAAGAAATAAACTGATGAGAGATATAGCTAGATTAGTTGCTAACTGGAAAATTCTTTGATTGTGTAAAGATCTATACAAATGCAAGCACTTTTTGTGATGGGGTGTGGAGATTTGGGTCTCTGGATTTCTTGCTGGCGCCTGAGGTGAGTAGTTGCTGTACTGCATGGTATGGGCTCGAATGGGAGGTTGCCTCGGGTAGCTCCTTGTGGGCTAGAAATGTCACGTCTGAACACTAGCTGTCCTTCCTGTTGGTGCTCGATAAAACACCCTCTAAAAACCTGAGGAGACTGAGGTTTGCTCCTTATAGTTACTTTAGCACGTGCTGAACTTTCAGCCAGTGGAGATGGCTATGTCTTGGTGCAGGGTCAGTCACAGGATAAAAGTAATGCTTGAAACCAAACAGTTGTAGCCTTCCTACAAGAGCTTTCATGAAAGCGTCCTGAGGACACAGCACCTTGGGCCAGGAAAACATACACCACTATGGATGCCAAGACTGGGTGGGAGGGTCCCAAGGGCTCTGGAGACAACTGGGTGGCTGTGCACAGGCGGTGGCCAGCTGCTGTGTGTACCCGTGTGTCAGTGTGCGAGGCGCAGCAGGGACGGAGCTGCCTGCCCTGCCAGCTGGCTGCTCCTCCAGGGCTGCCCTGGCTTCTCCTGGCCAGCACTCAGCTAATCCTGGCACTTCACTGGCACTTCCCAAGTTTCTACAGAGTCATCAGACGGTTTCTTCTGGGGGAAATGGTGTGTGAGAAGTTGAGATGTTTTGGTGCTTTCTAAATGAAGCATTTCAAATGCTCATATCAGAGTAACATTTCATCCCCAACCTTTGCTTGGTTTTGTTTGTAGAGAAGGAAAATCTTCCTTTTTTATTTTTTTCCTTTAAAATGCTCCCAGTAATAGTCAGGACAAGTATTTTAAAACCTATAATAAATAAATTTAAAAACCTATAGTGCAAACAGTTCTGGTTTGGTTTGCCATGCTGCTGGGTAGGCTGTCATGGATGCGCTCCTATGTCCAGTCCATAGTCTAGTCTACTGCTGAGCCTTCAGGTAGTAGTAGAGTAAAAAAACACCAGAAGTGACAGCATTACTGACTATTGAACCCTTTGATACCCTTGAGTATCAAAAATAAGAGACAAAAAGAAGTGGACTTTTCTAGGAAGGAAAATGACATGTCATTCCAAGGCCACCATTGTAAACATAATCTTGAATGCCATATTAGCACTCTCGGGCTGAGATACGATCCCTGATCACCCTCCTCAGCAGGATGTTTCCAGGACTTCCTTTCCTCGTAACAATGAAGTCACCAGCATATTTAACTGCAATACTAGAGATGTGATTTCTGACAGTATGTCACCATAATATTACTACACCTTGCACTATTTCTCTTTTTTTTCTTCTATCTTTGTGGGTCAAGACTTTACATTGTTGAAAGTTTTTCTCCCTTTCTCCTGAAGGCAATAGTTACTGAGAAGGAGCAGTTACGGTCACAGAACTTTTTTTCTGGAACTCAGCAGCTGTGGAATGGTCTCCTTATGGTCTAGTTAAACCTGTTAAACATTTTGCAAAGGTTTTTGATAGATCTTTGTATAATCATGTTAATGATACATTGTTCCTTTCTCTATTTTCCTCCTCTTTTTTTTTTTCCTCTTTTTCTCATTACAGTTAAAACTATAGAGGAAAAAACAGCAGACTCCTTGCAAGATTTGTACAGAGCCTTGGAGCAGGCCAGCCTGTCTCCTTTAGGAGAACACCGGATTTCCACTAAGCTGGAGTATAAGAAATCTTTTATAAAGAGATGTAGCGATCCAGTAGTCAATGAAAAGCTGCACCAGCTGCGAATTCTGAAAAGCACTTTAAAGGTGAGATAAAAAAGGGACAAAAAATCCTGCCCTGGGGTTGGATCGGACTGCATTGTATTCGGAGATTAACTGTGCACAGCTGGAGTCCAGGCTGAACCTAGTGTGTGAAACAAGCAAGGAAGAGGTGGCGAAATGCTGTTCATAAAGCAGAGAAAAACGTGCCTTCGGAGAGCAGTCGAAGTGAGGGGATCAGTTTTTATTTCTGTGCAGATAAAATCTCAGTCAGCTGCTCCTCCTCTAGCTAGTTTAACAGAATTTGACACCAAATTATCAGAGGAAACCTTAATCCCTTTTTTGTCCCTGAACATTTTCATTTCAAGCTGCACACACGCTGTAATTGCCGAAGCCTGAAGTTAAGCAAAGCCAGTCTTTCAGAAGGGAGCAGTACCTTTTACAACACTTGATTATTTTCCGATTGCTGAGCTTGTCCAGAAGGAAACTGTGTGCTTGCTTGCTTCATAAGCTGATAAGATCATTGTGTTTAATTAGTAGGATTGATTAAATAAATAGATAGTGGTAATGATAGATTTGAAGATTTTTCTGGTTATTCTAAATGCACCAGAGCTCATTTAGCCTTCCTGTCAGCTTCTTTGTTTGTTACAGCAGTTTCAATTCTGTCCTGGTAGAGAATTCGGCAAACAATATGCTGGATTTCCCCAGGGACCCTGTTAACTCTATTAAATTACCACATTTTAAGTCACTTGATAATTGTACAGTGGATTTTGTAACAGCTTTCATCAAAGAGGGCTTTATCAACATTAATTAATTTAGTTTTCCATCACCTAGAGAAGCATTTAAGCAATATTATTTTCAGGCTGTGGGGGCTCCGATCCTGAAAAAATCTTACACATGTTTAACTTTCTGCACTGTATCATCTCATTGAAGGCAACTACTACTTGTAGTATTATCTCGGTATGTGAGTCTTTACAGGATTGGAGGCTGTCAGAAAAAGTCCAGATACGTGGGCTTTCCACATGCCTGCTACAGCATGAGAAACTGAAACAAAATCCCAGGGCTCTCAGACATGTCAGGGTGGCAGGAGGTTCACATTGTATCTGTGCTTTTGCACCATGGTGGGATCACTCATACCAAAACTGGGGTTCAGTACAGCTTGCTTCCATGCTTAATTATCTTCCTTGTTAGCATTTATTGACACCGGAGCTACATTATGCCAATGGCTTCCTACAAATGCAATTGCTTTCCTCCAGGAAATTCCAAAACCAGTGCATCCTCCTGACCCAGCGGATGCTCGTTTTCATGCTTCTCTGGGACTTCTTTCTTTTGGACCAAGCAAACGCAATTTTTTTAATTCACTGTCTATGAGCCATATTTTCTAAACCTGCCACCATTCTTGTTTGGACCTTGATTAGTATAAATCATTCTTAAAGTACATGACACCAATAATTGAAGACGCAATGGCAGCAAGTACCAAAGACAGATAATTGCTGTTTCTTGCATACAGCAACGGTGTAGAGTGACACATGCCTCTTTTGCAGTGGCATCTTGGTGACCCATGACAAGTTTCTAGCTCTGTTGTAGCCCAGAGCTCCACCTCTGCCATGCTACTGGTAGTTGTAGCTACTGCTGTTACCTAATCACTTATTCTTGCTTTTTATCAGTGCCATTCTCCTGCCAGCGCCTACGAGCTGCCTGGCAGAGGTGTGGGTACGAGCCACAATCTGTGAGAAGTAGGTTATGGTAGTTCAAGCAGAGATATGGTAATCAAGAGTTCCCATGGTTTCATTTCCACTGGTCATTCTCGCCTTGCACCTCCGTTTACTTGAAGACGAGTATCCTAGCTCACAGCATTAATTAGCTACTGTTTGCAAAGCATGAAAATTACCTTTCAACGTACTGCTTATGGGTGACTTCTCTGCAACAACCGCAACTGGCTACAGGTTTATCAGTGCCTCACTCTGACCCGTACCAGGTGCCTGTCATCTCTTGATAAACTAATCACTGGCCAGTGACTATGATAGAGCCACATCCCCTGCCTTGAGGATGGGTGAGGAGACACCAGCAGCTATGTTAGATTTTACCCATTTCTGCCTTCTCTTTGCCACTGCAGGGTAGGAGGAGGTTGCAGCCAGCCAGCCCATGGCATACACTGGATCTTTAATGAAGATGAGTTATCATTAACATGGGGGTCCTTGCACAAGCTTTTGCAATGTAGCGCTCAGATGTCCCCATGACAAGCTTGGCAAAAAAGGCTTAGCTCTGCTGGCGGGCGAGAGGCCATCTGTCTGCATCCCACGCACCCACGCAGTATTTCTCATGCTGATCAAGAAGAGCAAACAGATGGCACTTCGTCGTGTGAAACCCATCCTGAGAAATGCAAGCAGCTAATAGTAAACAGTACAGGGCTTGCTTTTTCTTGAGCTGAACAAGGGGTGAGGAAGGGGAATAGGGACTATTTCTGAGGATGCTGGACAAGGCGAGGGAAGCCCTAGCCCCGCAGGGTGATATGTGATGCCCTATAGGAAGGGCTCCTGTTTGTGAGCAGTCATATAGCAGTCAGATAATCTCCCTGCTTTTAGGGGCTCTTTTGCTTGAGTTTACTCTCGCTGTTCTCTCCTTCCACCCATGTGATTGATTTTGCCAGTGACTCATCACTCGCATTGACCCTTTGCTTGTTCCTTTTCTCTCACAGGCCAGGGAAGGAGAAGTAGCCATTATAGACAGAGTTCTGGATAATCCAGCTTTGACGTCTAGAGACTTTCAAGAATGGAAACAAATGTACCTTGATCTCTTCATGGACATCTATCAAAGCAGCACCCTGAGGGACTCTGTTAATGGTTCGTCTGAGGTTGATGCACTCATAGCCTCTTTAGCGCACACTCACTCTTACATTGAAACGCATGTATAAAGGTCTCTCTTTTTGTCTATTTGCTACGCTCCAGCCCTTTACTTAAGTGCATAAAGTAGTTTTTTTATCAATAGATGGGAGCTCCAGTAAATTATATTTTAATGTTACTCAGCTGTGTGAAGTAAACCTTCAATGGTCAACGATACCATGTCTTTAATGAGGATTTGTATATTTTATATGCTACCAATGCTCTGCTTGTGTTTACCTTCTGTGAAATAACAAACATGATCTTTAGCTATTGAAGTATTTAAAAGAGTTTTTGGAAGACTGTGGCCTTCACGCAGGAAGTTCCACAAGCTAACAGTTTTGTTATCGAAGGTCACTTTTACAATGATATTTTATATTTACAATTCCAGTATTGCATTGCATTTTTGGAGTGCAGGTACTATTTTGGTGGTGGGAGAAAACCAATTTTTATATTTAATGAGAAACTCTAGGAGTTTTCTTAAATAACAGGGAAAAAGTGTAATGTGATGGTTGTGTTTCCATTTTGTCAAACATACAAAAGGGTGAAAATCAGCAGAGAGAAATGACTGATGTGAATTTAAGTATCAAAAGGTTAGGTCTTATTTCCTTGTGCTTTCTTAAAGCCTGTTGCTAAGGTTTACCATCAGTGCAGAGGGATGCTGGTTTCTATCTAATTAAGACCAATTATGTTTTATTTGTCTCTTAGTCATATTTGGTTGATTTTTTAAAAATTTAGTCACGGTACTGTCATTTATGCTGCTTGTGTACTGGAGGTATCAGTATAATGTGCAGATTTTGCAAAAGACAAAATGTAGACTTTGAACATCCTTGATAGCAGCAATTCTCTTGTCCAGAAAAGCAGCAGTGGAAAAGGTTCCCAACGAAATGCTCCAAAGCTGAGAGGCTTTGAAAACTCCCACAATAGAAAAGGAATGAATAGGATTTTTCAAATAGTCTCCTGTGTGATTTCTGAGCTGTGAAATTTGGCCGTGTTGTATGCAGGGAAAATGTGTGATGGGAGCAGAGCTGACCACAGAACCTGAAAAATAACTGAGGAGTAAAAAAGCCTCTGGTTTGCTTTTGAAGGGGAAGGGATGCCTCCGGGTTCTGCTGAGTTCACAAGCCAATTAAAATGTTTTAAACTTCCATGAGATTTGAGATGTGCTGGGGACAACCCAGTGAATATGAGTAGAAATAGCTCCTTAGAGTTAGGCACATACCTGGAGTAGGAAAGCGGGAGGGGAATCTTAAATCATGTATTTACTTAGTATGGGCTTGTTTTTGAAAAGTGATCAGGGCATGAAAAAATATTTCTGCTGCTTTTCAGTATTTTGTTGCGTAAGTTAGGACACACGACATGATTTAATGATGCTCATGTGAAAGGGAAAAGCCTCCATTATACTTTTTACAGTAAGTTGTACTCTTAACCAACTTTAGACTATTGCCTGTACAGCTCAGTGAATGTGCTTTAAACTTTATGAGCTCTGATATTTCCTGGCAGTTATATCCATGAAGGGATGAAGGAAAGAATGGACAGATTTATTTTCTCTCTGCTTCTTTCTTTCTTTTTATTCCTCTCTCTTTCTCCCCCTCTTTTTCTCTTTCTCCCCTTTCTCTCTTTCTTTTTCTTTTTCTCCCCCTCTTTCTCTCTTTCTTTCTTGTTATTTTATTGCATTTCGATTGCAAATGTTTTGCAGATTTTGCACAATTGTACAGAAGAGTGGCCTTTCTGTAGCCCATTTTCAGTAATCCTATATTCAAGTCCATACAGATGACAAATCATGTATTAACGTTTGTATAGAATTCTGGATCCAGTGTAATATTTGTACCATTAGAAGAATATTGTTTGTATAAACTGGACATTTATTTACTGCATGGGTACTGACTTGTATATTAAATTTGTGAGGTTTTTGTAAATTTCTCTTAAAAAATGCTTGACTTGAAATGGGTTGTGCTCTTGTTCCAAGCATTTAGATTTTCTTGCTATTGTTTTACTGGACCAAAAGTAAATATATTCATATAAAAAACTCTTTATATCTGATGGATGTATATGCACATTGTGTAGTTGATTCCTTGTCAAAACCAAGGCAGTTCAGAAGACTTAGATCTGTTGCTATGCAACAGCTATTCTGCCTGCACTTTACATTAGTAAAGTCAGCTTGATTGCTTTAAAGGTGAAAATTAAACATTGCAGTTTTTTAAGCTAGTCTAGTGACAAAGAACATGTGTCCTATCTGTTGTGCTGCCTTCTTTTAAGACTATTAAATGTTCTTCTATATATATTTTTATTGTATTAACTCTCAGCCTAGAAAGGGAACACTGTAAAATGAAGTACAATAAATTTAGCTTTTAAATGAACATTTGTGACTTGAGATTCAATTTACTCCATACCAAAGTGATTCTGCAGCACCTGACCATTTTGCCTGCATTTCACAGATCCACATGCCTTAAAGTACCCCCATAATCGGTGCCTTCGAACTGCCAACGTGGCCAAAAAGAATTAAGACTGTTGCTGTTCTGGAGGTAGGCAGACACTGAATATGGACTTCTGAAAGCCTTCAGTTACCTCCCTCCCCATCATACTCTTTGATGAAAGTAAACTTTTTTGGACTGCAGGATTCTCTCACGTACTACTTCAATAGCTATGGACAATTGTACCGTTATGACCAGGTACAGTAAAGCAGCACATGCTGCCAAGGTAAGTGTCAAGGCATTGGTTACAGCAACTCCTGTAACATGTTTCTTAGAGTCCAATAATAAGTATACCCATTCAGCTCAGGCCATCTAAACTAACGCAAGGTTTGGATACAAAAGAAGTGTACTATACCGGTAGTGTGCGTCTTTAAAATAATGCAAAATAAGCACTTGAAAGGCATGCTACAACAAAGGCTGCTCAGAGAGAAGTGGCTTCTATGAAACAGTCACTGTTTTAACTTATGGCCATAACTGAGCCTACATATCAAAAACTCCATGCTTTCTGTCCAGTAATTTCATGCTGGTTAGCTAAGACATTCTTGCCTAGTATGTAGCATATCAAATAATACCTTTTCCTTGGCAGCACTTACTATTAGTTCTCCTAGGCATCAATTTTCTAGTCTTTATACATCTCACTTTCATTTTGCTTAGCCATAGCATAAAACTTCAATAGCACTTACCAGCTGGGAAAATTATCTCTGATTAAGAAAAGAGAAAAGACGGATTATATTTTTTAACCTTTGAAACATCTGACTTGCAACACCTATTAGTTGCTATCTAGGTATTATACTTCAAAAGTCAAGGATTACGATTCTTGCTCATCACCTCTAAACATGCTACTTGCTACATCCTTCCTCAGTGAGATCAGCTTCCAGCACCTTTTCCCATGCTGGAGCCAGATTTTCTTGCCTGTTTCCACCAAGCGTTTGGCTTATCAAAGCAAAACCTCCACTCTGTTGCGTTCAGTGCCATTGCAATTTTCTTCCCCTCTCCAGAACCCCCCTGCTGCTTAATCTCCTGGGATGATTATTCTGCAGCACATGAGCTCAGTAGTTCGGCAGCCTCTTCTGCTGGCTGTCACTGTCCTGCTCATCAGCCGGCTCCGAGAGTTGTAGCACCGCACACTGCAAGCCACACCAAGGCAAGGGGGCTTTGCAGATCTCTTCCCAGCCATCGTTGTCAATGTCGTAGCCAACCACATCTTGCGTGGGGACTTCCTGTGAGTTTTGCCATTTCTTTCCCCCGATAAGAAGAGCCGTTTCCTCTACCACTGCCAGGCCATAGCAAAATCTATCATAGATCAGTGGTCTTAACCGAGTCCATTGGTTTTGATCAGGGTCATATCTTTCTATTTCAGAGAATGGTTCGTATAATCCTAAAAAGGTGAATATGGCTTCTCTGATTGTTGCCATCTGATGCCCAAACCGAGCAATGCTCATGGGGGCTTGTTTCATCCACTGCCCTTCAAGCGAGCTCAAAGAATATAAGTCCTTGCTTGCGTTGGCTGTGTCTGAGTACTTGCCACCCGAGATGTATATAGTATTCTTGCAAATGGCACTGGCATGGCCATGTATCTTGCATGGCAATTCCCTGGCCTTCGTCCATCTGTCCCTGCTGATGTTGTAGACTTCCACAGACGAATGCAGCGACCCTTCCTCACCCCTTCCACCAATGGCAAAGATATCCTTGCCTAGGACACAACAAGAGAACTGGCATCTCTTTTCCAGCATGCCCGTGATTTGAGTCCACGTGTTAAATCTTGGATCATAACGATGGACCTTGTTTGTAACCGATAAGGTATTTTCGATTTTAGTGTCACCAGGGGCACCACTTTCTATTTCCCCACCCAAGACATAGAGGAAGTTCCCCACTACACACACGCTGTGGTTCTGCACCCTGTCCTGCACCTGTGTGAGAGCTCGCCATTTGTGATTGTAAACATCGAAGGCCACCACTTCTGTGACGAGCCCCTCGGTTGCTGTCCGTCCCCCGAGCAGAATGATCTGAGTTTTCTGGTTCCTCAGCGTGGTGGACTTATCCTGCAGGACAGGCTGTTTGAAAACAGATGTGTGGTAATTTATTGCTTTAATGATCAAGCACTTAATACCTGCAGAGAGGGGCACTTCTGACTGTGTGTAGGTTTTTCTCAACTCTTCCACCGGGATGAGGCCGTACCTTATGTGCTCTAAAAGGCTGCTTGCATGAGCCAGCCTGGATTTATCCTGCTTCAGCCACAGCAGCACAAGATTCAGCAGGCAGGTTTCTTTCACCATGGGGAGATCTGGTGATTCAAGCACTGCTAGCAAAGACCTGAAGTTCAGCTCGAGCAGTCCTGTCAAATCGAAGTCCATCAGCTTCCAGAGATTATTGGCAATATATTTTTCTGTTGCTGCTAAGGCATCCGGCAGGTAGAACTTCCTGGCCACATTGGCAGAGAAGCAGCAGTTTTCCAAGGCAAGGTTGTTAACTAAGTATTGATTGCACAAGCCAATAGCATCAGTCACTTGCAAGTAGCTTGCAGCTTCCAAGGTATCCTCCAGGCTTTCAAAGGAAAGGGGCAACAAGGAAGTGTAAATGAAATCCAGGATGTGCTGGAGACCGGTGGGTGAGACAACTTGCAGGTGAATTACACTGGCTTTAGACTCTTGGGTATAACTTTTGAACATGGCTCGGAAATAGTCGCTGGAGCATGCCAACAAGGACTTGTGGGCAGGAAACTCGTTTTCCTTCACTTTCAGCAAAATATCACACAGAAAGCCCTCTGATCTCAGGGTCTGGTACTGGGCGAGCATGGTGGTGCAGTGCGCTTTGCAGTAGGAGAGGAAGTAGCTCATGGTAGGCAATGCAATTCTTTCCCCTTGAGTTATTAAAGCTAAAATGCAATTAGATATTGAAACAGCTGCCCTACTCAACAGCCATTGCTTGAATGCCCACCAGACCTCCAGCTGTTAGAGAAAAGCCCAACAAAAAAAAAATCAGTCTCTTGCCTGGCATAGGGGGACAGTTAGTAGGTTTGTAGTGAATTCAATGCATTCCTTTATAGAAAAAACAGCTGAATGTTGTAACAGCTGTAGGATGCTTACTTTTCTCGCCTCCGTTGCTTGTGCAAGGATGAATGGTCCACGGTTGTGATGAGCACTTGCTTGGCTGGCCATCAGGTGACAGATGAGGGAGCTAGATGACAATCCCAACAAATAACACTTTGTGTCTGCTCAGCCGTTGCCCTCGACCCTTCTTGCTCCGCAGGCAGATCAAATAGATCCTCTCTGGCTGCCAGCGCATGGCTCTGAGCAGACAGACGAGAAGGCAGCGCTGGCTTTTCTCCTCTCTTGTTTGTGTTTCAAACTCAGATAAGTTTAGACCTCACCACCCCTGGGACAGCAGCCCCCTTTTTGTCCTCTTTTCACACTCTCTTAGAAAGCCTCAGCTGAAGATCAAATCAGCGCCCGGGGATTATTACATGAAGATTTTCTAAGCCCATAAATCTTTGTCCAGCAGGCACTAAGACAACCAAAATATCATGATTAGTCACTGGTTTGATTTGACATGCATATCTGGGCTCTTTGCTTCACATGACACCGCCGTAACTCATAGCTACCAGAATAGCTGCAGGCACATCCCCTTATCCCCCCTGCCCGGGAGCCAACCCCAGGCGGGCGAGCAAAGGGGCCAGGGCCTGGGCGGACGGAGGAGCTTCCACCAACAGCCGCAGCCAAAGCAGCTGACTTGGAATGGCCTGGCTGGAAATCACAAGGGTAACACATTCGCACAAAGTGGTGACAAAAATAGATTCCCCCAGTTTGCCCGTAATAAACCGAAATCTGTTTATAGAGGAGGCTTTGCATAATTGTGCTCTCAGTTACCAGCTGGGAACAAGCCCGAAGCCCCCAGAGATGGGCCGGAGCTGACCTGCTCAGCTTTCTCACTTTCAGTTTGTCTCAATTAGAGCACGTATATAGGGATTATCCCTGATTTTCACCCGGGCCCTTCAGGGTCTAATTTCTACCAGGAATAGTATCTCTGGGCGGGCTATGCATTCTGACTTCTTAAAGCTTCCTTATATTCTTTTTTTTTTTTTCCTGTGT
>VZTV01130505.1:0-10855 GCA_013400875.1 Anhinga rufa
CATGTGAGTAGTCAGGAAAACAAGTATAAGGCTTTGACTGCACAACCTTAAATGAATTTGATAACTAATACCCAATTCTTGAGAAAATGAAGCTGCCACTTGTCTTGTGGTACTGACTCAACTTTCCTCCTAAGGTATCCAGTACCACATTGCAATCTCTAGATCATTCTAAACTTTACAGCACAATTTTTACCCTTATTGTTTTGGGTTGTTGTTTCACCTTTTTTAACCCTAATTTCTCAGGTGCCTGACTTCCATGTTAGCAGAAAACAGCATCTAGAGCAGGCAAGACAACATCTGCAAATTTTGCTCCCCCCAGTGCAGAGAAAAGACTGGATACATCTCCAACCTGTATCCTGAACCACCTCCAGGACAGACTTCTCTTGCCTGTTGTTTCTTTAAATCTATTTTAAGCATCACTGCATGTTTTTATTTGGTATTGAAAAAGAAAATATTTGTTAAAAAGAAAACAGAACCTTTAAAATATACAGAATAAGCACTTAAATGAGCAGTTTGGTTGCCAAATGTTGTATGGGTAATAATTATGGGAAAACTAAAAGCCTGGGCAATGCAGTGAACGCAGCTCTGAAATACAGTACTTCTAAATATTGGCAGTCTCTATTATCACAGCCAGTGTTATTTCTAGGACTTGTAGAGGGAAAAACCCTTATATTACAGTCTGCTCTTGTCTCACTGCAGTGGACTAACTCAATTTTGATGCTGAGCGAATAACACTGATCTTTGTGAACAAGGGACCTCAGGTGGAGTTTATCGGGAAAAACTTGGTGATGTCCCACAGTGCTTTACAGCCTCCGTTTTACTGTTGGAATGCAGGAAACCCAAACGTCCTCCTGACTTCCGACATCTGAAATCCTTCACTCCCCACTACAAGGGGAAAGATTATTCTTCTAATAGAGAAAGCTTTGCTCTATTCTTCAAAATACATCTGAAAAGCTAGGCAGACCTCTTAAGACGATGACAAGGCTGCTACATAAACTCATATGCCCAATTGTATTTCCAGCCCTTCAGCTCATTAAGAGAGTCTGTCCCAGGTCACAGTATATTACAGCAGCCCATGTTTCCAACTATTACCATTTGACAACTGGGCTTAAGGTATGCCAAACCAGCAGCGTGGGTCACAATGCAGCTTGCACATGCGTTAGGCAAATCTTCCACTGAAAACAATAGCAGTGACACCTATGGGGAGGTGAATCCTGTGGTCTGCAGTTTAGGTGGCTATCTTCTATTAAGCAGGGAGGGAGAGGGGCAGAAATTCAGATTTAATAAAAGAACTTAGGGAAGAGAAATTTGTGGCATGGGGACAACACAGAGACCGACTATTATGATATTAACATCTGATGCACAAAAACTGGGTGCCTAGTCCAGGCACTATCACAAACAGTATTTTACAGTGTTTATTCTGCTCTGAAGAACAACAGTTCTCTAAATGCTTGGCTTAAGAAGTAATTGGACACCCAGATTATGGTTTAACAAATATTGATGGAACAATCTGTCCTAAGTCTAAAAGTCAGAGGATGAAATTTCAATTCCAACACAATCAGATACTTTCTAGTGATAACCAGAAGAGGCATATGAGTGTCCAATAGCTATATTTGTTACACCTCTTAGGCTGAATGCAGCTTTCTTCTTTGCCTCCAGGTAGCAGTCGTACATTTACACAGCTATCTCATTTTCCATGGATCTTTGCCAGCCTCTTCCTGAGATATATTCTTCCTACCTTCCCATCAGCTCAACAGATTCTCTTGGGGAGGGGAGGAGAGGGAAAAGTAGCCTGGGCACACCGAGCGTTATCACATTCAAAACGATAAGGCACAAGCACAAATCCGGGTGGAAAGAGCTCTGTGTCAGATTGCCGCAAAACTGAAAGAACAAAGTACATAGAGGTACTGCCCACAGTGTTAGCAGTTACCAGACTCTCTACGTGACATTTACACTTGGTGAGAGTCTGAGCCTCGTGCTCAGGGCAAGATGTTTCAGGTTGGTTACTTACTCAATTAGAGTGTACTGTAACCAGATTAAGGAGATAGCTGTATCCTTGATTACCTAGTATGGTTTTGTTCATACCATTTATAAAGACTTGGGCAACTCGGGTGAAAATATTAAGTTTTCTGTTACTGTTTTCTTTCTTCCAAAGAAATATCCCAAACTAATTGAAATCACTTTTTAAAAAAAAACACAAAACAAAACAAAACAAAAAAAAAAACAAACAGCAAATCATAGCTGTTTGAATTAGAGCACGCAATAGCAATATCACACCATCACATCCCTCTGGCAGCCAGAAACTGCCGTTTCAGAGTAGATATGCCACAGGATGGAAACTTCATTTTTGTGAGAAATGTGGTGATGAGAAGGTGAAAAAGAGTTAAGAGGGATGAAGTGGGAAAATGCAACTATATTCTAATAAAAACCCCTTAATAAGAACCCCTTAAGAGTTATTAGACAATACAGACACACAGCTGGGAGGGTACTGGCAAAGGACCATCACACAGCTTGTGATGTTTCTACCTCTGATTAACTAAACATATGTTACTGGCTCATGAGACAGGAACTGCACAAGGGGGACCTTTCCTTCTGATCCAATACAGCTGCTCTCACGTTTTCACAAAGAACTTTATTACTGCACACCATGCTGACCACAATATCTGTTATTAAACTTACTCAAACTTCTTATCATAGAGGGTTTTCAATTGCTCTAACCTTGAACTACAGTAAGTGGGACTCATGAAAGCAAGCCCAACTTACTAGTTCTTCCCAACTTTAAGTTCTTGAAGCATTTTTTGGCAAATCAAGAAATAAACTGTAGATGTATTCATTTTGCTTACATAGACAGGCATCTCTTTGCCTGTAAATAGGACCAAAAAATTCTTCTTTTTCAGCAGCTTTAGTATACAGCTATTATGCATATATACATTATATGAATATACATACAAATATGTATTTGGTTGTTACCCTTTGGTTTTTCAAAAAGCACCCCGCATTTTACCAAAATCTCCTCCCAGAGAAATCAACGTATAACATTTCTCTGACCTTGGTGACAGTGCTGTTAAGTCTGTCATTCAAAAGAAAACCCCACTCTGAAAAGCATACTTTGTACTGGATACTCAAGAACTCAGCAGAACTCTACTTTTGCAGTTTTCCCCTCTCAAATACGTGCACGCGTAGACATCTGTTCTACATGCCGATGAGATTATTTTTGCCCAAATAAGAACACTGCATTCGGGAAAATACAGTTCATTGGCAAATTAATATCATGCTCCATTAATTGGGACAATCACCGTAGAAAAAGTGGAGGGGATGTTTAAGAAACCTTTAATAAGTTACCTACATAACATTCAGCCAGTGAAGCTCTTTCTATCAAACAGATTTGAGGTACTGGACCCTGCCAGCCAACCATCACATGATAGCCCTCTTGGCTAACTTGCCAAAGAAACTAGAGTACTGAGGAGGAGATATAGGAAAGCAGAGATATTTCAGAGGTGGAAAAGGTAAGTCATGTAGGTCAAGAAAAGTTGGGGGTTACAGAAAACTAGAAGGAACAGCGGGTGGGTTAGAAAACAGGGCATTGCAATCAGAATTTTACATGGCATTGCCAATAAAATACTACCCATTTATTCAAGTTATGTACTCTACCTTATTAAGGCATCCTTGATGGCGCAATCCTTGCCTCTAAATGGCACATTTTGCAAGTCAAGATGAACTTCACAGTTATTAACAGCAGAATTCATATACTCCTCAGCGTACCCTTCTGCCTACTATTCATTACTTTGCTATGACACTGTCCATCTGCGTAATACACTGCCATGTCTGTCCATTACTACAACATATCTGTCATCTTTCACATCTTACAAGCCTTGCTGGCTTAAACGATTACAACTTTTACCTTCTGGTAGAGGCTGGGGACAGACTTCAAGGCAGGCTGGCACTCAGGACAAAGGAAGGTGCATGTCTTTTACTGCGTAACTGCAAAGGAGCAGGAGGGCAAAGACGATTTCTGGCCAGAAGCACACAGAAGTATTCGTCCTTACAAGAAACCTACCATGTACACTGCTACCAGTCAGAATCAGACCGCACGTCATTGTAGCAAACCCATTTAACAGCCACTGGTTATCAGTGGATTATTAGCTCCATGTTTTGTGGACACAAAGCAATGTTTTCACCCCTCGTGGCTCCCTTCACCAGCTACCGCCACAGTGAAAAGTTGCTGTGTGGGCACAGACTTTTACTTAAAAGCCTTGTTATGCTCTGCACAATGCTTATTTTTAAAGCAGTGCATGAAATGAAAAAGGAATATCTCCCAGCACAATGTATTCCTAGGAGCCTCTGATAATTAGGGCAGTCACTTAATTTTCGCATTTTGGTTTCTACTGGGGTACATGCCAATTAGGAAGCTTCTGTGACGTTCCTGCCTCCCAAACTTTCCCCCCACACACTTAAAAATTCATGCAGCTAATGTTGCCTGCAAACTCCATTTTTACTATAGCAAACATTAAATATTAAAGTGCCCATGAAGAAGTATTATGTAAGCTGTTGCCAATTCACCAACACTAACCCGTGCATTTTTAACCCACTGATCCTGGTGCATGATACCTCCTCCCATTTGGTGCCCAGCTCACATATGATAGAGGTTTAGGACAACACCCCGGTGAGAGCTCAGCCATTCAGCCCAAGCTGCAGAGACAAGGACGTCTTCAGCTGCGCCCCTAGCATCAGCCCTGGGCACTGCCCAGGGCATTGCACCTGACAGCCTCTGGGCAGCACAGGCAGAGCATCTCCCTCCCATGAACAACCAGGACTCTCTCAACCTAGCACAGCAAAAGAGATGCAGAAGGACTGTCTCAGCCTCCTAAGTTACTCAGCTGCTTTGAACCCTTTTACATTCGGTGGTGAACAAGTCCAATGCCTTCAGCGCTATCTTGCACTCCTGGGGACTTTACTGTCCTACGTATGCCGTGCTCTCTTCTCAGCATGCCACTACCTCACCTGTCCTCTCAGCCTTCTTGCACATAGAATCATTTAGGTTGGAAAAGGCCTTTGAGATCATCGAGTCCAACCGTTCACCTAACACTGCCAAGTCCACCACTAAACCATGTCCCTAAGTGCCACATCTACACATCTTTGAGATACCTCTGGGGATGGTGACTCAACTGCTTCCCTGGGCAGCCTGTTCCAGTGCTTGATAACCCTCTCAGTGAAGAAAATTTTTCTAATATCCGATCTAAACTTCCCCTGATGCAACTTGAGGCCGTTTCCTCCCATCTATCACTTGTTACTTGGGAGAAGAGACGGACACCCACCTCGCTACAACCTCCTTTCAGGTGGTTGTAGAGAGCGATAAGGTCCCCACTGAGCCTCCTTTTCTCCGGGCTAAACACCCCCAGCTCCCTCAGCCGCTCCTCATAGGACTTGCATGCACACAAATAGGGCAGCAGCTCATTTTCTGAAGCCAAGCCCAGTTCAGCACTGTGCTTAAGTATCTGCTTAATTTTAAGTAACCCAACTGAGCTGAAGTTTCGTGTTTAAAGACAGGCAGAAGCTCAACTGCCTTGATGAGGATTATAAAAGGGTGATTCTACCTGTTAAGGTGATCTTTTCTGTAAAAATGAAAAAAACACAGAACTACCACTCCTCAGAATATCCCAGTTTTGGCATTTGCTTTCATCTCTAATTAGGGCAAAAATTCAAAATATCAGCATTTTCAGCAGAATAAAGCATTTAGAAAGCACTAGCTTCAGATTATTAAATATTTCACTATTCCCCAGCTGAATGCATTAGCATCTTGGACTAAATAAAGAAGTCTTAATTTAAACTAGTTTGACATTAAATTGAATTGGGTCTAAACTGGCCCCGAGGCCACATACAATGCCGCGGAGCCTCCCAATAGCATCTCCTGACCTTATTCTCCCCCAAAAGGGCTGATCTTCCCAGCCGCATTACATCTCGCTGCACTCAGTGTACAGGGAGGACACGGGTGGTCTAGTGGGAGGCAGTTCAGCCAAGAACCCAGGGCTCACTGCGGGGAGCGGGGTTAGCTCCTCTCGCCAAAAGGGATGATGGGGTTTTTTTTAAATTAATTCCTGTACGCCTCCCTGAGTGTACATTTTAGAAAAATATACAAAAAGGACTAAGATTTCAGATGTGGCAAAAGTCATGCAAACCTTGAGGAATTGTTTTAATTGTTAATTACAGCATAAATGAAAAATACCTGTTACAATCTCAGTCCTCAGGGTGTTACACCTTTGCCTTAGATTTCAAATTTCTATTTTCTCTGTATGTATTTAAGACTATGATCAAGTCACCACTTAAGTTCTCTTTGATAAGATAAACATATCAATAGATTAAAAGGGCCCAGTATCTCCAGTTCATCGCTCCTCCTTGTGGCTCTTCTCCAAATTCCACTTTCAAAAACTTTCCTGACCTGTGGGCACAAGAAGAGGACGCAACACAGAAAGGACTGATAGCCTTCTTTATGTCAGCATGGTTTTTCCTAGTTACAATTATATTTGGAGACCTCAGTTATATGGTTTTTATCTATTTAACGTGTCACGTTGATTCTGTATCAACCTAGTGTCTCAATCAAAACATTGTACAGCAGCAAGAAAAATGCCTCATAGTAGTCTTGGTGTATTACATCAATTGTATAACTTTTCTTAACCAGGCTTAAAATGTCATAAAGAAAAATAAAAAAAGGCCAGTTTTACATGATGGGGTTTTGGCTTGTTTTATTTTTTTCTATAAGTCAACAGCCACATGGGCTAGCTTTCCTTACACTACCCTTCCTTACAGCTGTATTAATCACATCCCAGGCATACCATCATTTCTGCTTGGCATAAATAACAGGTAACGGACAAACAAGGACCTGGGCTGTACCATTCACCCTCTTACATAAACAAAACAGTTCATTTTTTCCTAGATCTTCTGAACCTCTCCAGGGCTCTTATATACATTAAAACTGACAGTAGCGGCCTGCAGAACACCTTTGAAAACTATCAAATGCAAACCTCTGGTTTTGTTGACTAACTTAAATGTAAAAGTTCCTATTTTCTGTCTCCCACCTGGTAACATACAAGCAATACGCTTGGGACATATACACAAGACAACAGACTGGGCTCAATGATGAGGTCAAAATGTTTTGATCTGGAGAAAGTAAACTAAACTAAAGCAAACTATTTTGCCTTAATTGTGCAGGTCAGAAATCACAGTATTCCCTGTCCCGATACCGAAATCTTCTTGAGGAATATATGTTATAGGTACCAAATTTTCTGAAAAATAAACAAACAAAAATTCCAGATCTGTATTCCCAATTAATGGTTGCATGCAGAAAATCTATGCAACCTTGCTAATTTCTTCCCTTATTTTACCTCCCTACATTTTGTTATCTCTCACCTATATTTAATTTTTAAATGATCTCTTGCATATATTGTGAGTGGATAGAACAGGAATCTGTACAAGGTCTTTTAACCATTACAATCTTTTTCCCCCAGATGTCTTCCCTTGACCTTACTGTCAGTCTTTTTTCCACTTGTAAGATTTATATATATAAAAGACAGTCACGTCTGGTGCCCTGCAGAAAGGATTATCCTCTTGCTCTGGCCATGTCCCAATACATACCAGTGAAAATTCTTTAGGATGTTTTTAGTCATAGAGAAAAGCTCCCATTGTGCATTCCTGTGGCTAAAAATAAAAATTGCTGTCAAACACTAAAAGGTCGAATCAATACAAATTTTCCTTTCTACCTACTTCTGCATTGCACAGAAGTGTGGATAGCCTGAACAAAACAAAACGAACTGTATGGTCTGGGATGGTCCAAGGGAAAGGAGCTCAGTCAAGGAGAACGGTAAAAACACAGTAGATGTTCCAAAAATGCCTCACTCTACCAGAAAGTCAGGAGCAAGTAAAAAAAAAGACACAATATGGGTCTAAGCTGTACAAACAATAATAAATCCAGTTTCAGTGGTTAATCTTAAAACTTGTTTTCCACAAAGAATGGGGGAAAGAGTCCAGAGGTCATTTGAGGAGGACAGGAGCGATGGCCCCAGGCTTCCTGCACGGGACAAGAAGTCAGGAGATGACTTAGCTCCTCCTAGTTTTCCTGTGGCAAATCTGAGCTCATGATCAAAAACTCTGCCTCAGAACCGGCCCAGAACCTTGCCCAGGGAAACAGAAAAAAGACAAGTGCCTGTGTGGAAACCAACCCATTAGTTTAAGAGGAAGAGCAGCAGTGTGATTCTTGCACAAAGCTACAGCAAGGTGCAGAGGCTGGAGTAGTCTCTACCATGCAGATGATTTTTGTTCTCTTTCAGAAGATAGCAGAGAACCCACATTAAGAAGGGCTATCCAGTCCTTTCCCACCTCTTCCCTAGCCTATTCACCCTTCTCGCCCAGAGAGCCATGCAAAATTCAACCTTTCACAGGACTATGTTATCAGTCATGCACAGTGAAAGAGTGGTATAAGTTTTCTGGACCAGAAGAGAACCAGACTGACCTCTCCACCCATTAAAGCCTCATTTCTTTTCCGCAGTAAAATGGAAACAGAGTCCTAAAGTGAGAAGATAAATTTATTATAGTCGTTGAGCTCTTCAGATGAAACCAGTATGGAATACACATGGCAGCCATACCTATGCAATTCTTCTCATGATGTAAATGGGGTTTGAACAACTCAAATCCCTGCAACACCCAAGCAAGCTGCTGCAGCATTAACTTCCTTTAGACTGATGTACCAGTGTTCACAGTGGGTTGCAGGAATTTAGCCAGTTGGGGTTCTTTTTCTTCATCATTTTAGTTAAGCTAGTGCAAAAAAACCCACCCAAAAACCCAGAGGGTGGACAGGGGACAAGAACCAAATGCACCACCACCCCCAGCTACAAGACTGAAGCGCACACTTTTCATCGCTGTACCACCAGTCCTTCATCTGCTGTGGTAGACAGGACTTTGAAGAGGTTCACCACCTCAGCATGTGCCATTTCACCGGTGACTTTTGCAGCACCAACTGTGCCACTGTGATCACACTGCCAACAGTACCTGGAGACGTTAGATAAAACCTAACTTTTGTATCTTCACAAACCAGTCCCTGCAGTGACTATACAATGTACACATCTTTCATCACCAGCTGAACTCCCTTGCTGTCACTTAATTACGTCCTTCTCTTGTCTAACTCTTGACACTTCCCATACTTTCAAAACCTTCTCTATACAATATCACTGTTCAGAGATCTCATCATTCGTTAAAAACAACAATGCCTTTAGGGTTATATTGGCAAAAAATTTGCGAAGTGACAATCACAGTATCTATTTTAGAAACCTTTAGAAAGCAGAGAAAGTAAATCAACGTGTTTTGGGACCCACCACTGTTTGTGAATAAAAAAAAAGGAAGTAAACTTTGAAATTCAAGGGATCCCTTTGGTCTGCATCAAGAAAATTTACATGTAAAACCACACAGTTCCATTATATACACACACATGAACTAGACCTGTGACAACCTGACCAGCCATCCAAACAATTCAATTTGGCTCAAATTTTTCAGTAGAGATAAATTAAATTGGAAAGTTTATTATTGCCAACATCTGTGTTTAAGTTTTTAACCAAGACTGAAGTTTCTTTCCCTTAATCTTTCTGAATATAGTCCAGACATTTTGGAAGATGAAGGCAATTAGAATATGCTGCCTAGAGACTTCATGAGAAATGCAAGATAAATAGGTTAGCTATTCCCTTTGGTGTACTACTCATGTTAGTTCAAAAAAGGCAGGAAGGAGAAGCAGAAAAATAAAAAGTGTTTAAAAGTGATCTATAAAGTCCAATGATAGGAAAAGAAGGTACACAAACAAGATTACTCAATAACCAGCTACTCCTAATTGCTATTTGACAATCAATGGAAAAAAAAATTTATTAACTTATCACTGGTGACCACATCTCTCCCTAATCATAAAACAGCCTTCTGTTTCAAGAGGTCTGGAACCAGTCACATTGTCAGTTGCTAATTAATCCCTAGAGATAATTTATCTTCTCAACCAAGAATTCAGCTTTGCTGCCCACCTATCAGGTAAGTAAAAGACTCCAACTCTGGGAATTTTTCTTAGTGCCTGACCACTTCATATATTCTGACACACATCTAGTTATCCTCCCTACAACATATGCAAAACAACAGGGTCCAAGGCCCATACTGAGGTGTGCAGAACGACTGTCAGGTGAGTCTTGGGACAATGACTTCCCATTCTGCAATGGCTTGGTTGTACAGGTCTTTGAAGGAGGTGCAATTCAGCTGCCTTTTCAGCATCAGACATTTCTGTTCTACTTGTTGAATCTCTAAGCCTTAGGCAGGAAAAAACCAAATCCATTGGAACAGGAAAGCCAACCTGGAGACCTTTTATTTTGCAGTTCATTCAAGACAAAGATGACACTCTGCTAGTGGTTCCCTAACTACATTTCTCCAATGACCGGTGTGGGGTTGATGAGACTGGCTTTAAATCACTTATAGTCTAATGGGGTTTTCTTTTAAGAATTTAAAAATAATTCAAGATGGTCCATAAGAAATTGAGACTTGACAGTCATCCATTTCCAAGAGGTTTCAGAATCACTGCTACAGATTATGAGCAATGCTAAGTATGATTACAGCCTCATGACTCTTGCTCACAGGTTCAGGACAAACTCATCCAGTATACTAGTGCAAAGAAATCATTCTCTCCAAGTAACAGCCACATGTTGCTGCTGAACAGGAACCTAGCAGCTGCAGTACACTAGCACCTATTAGAAACTAAGGTGTGCCTTTAACGACCATTTTGCCTCACAAACAAATCTAATTCTCCAACGGCTTCCATTGGTGCTCCTGCTCCACTTTGTAT
>VZTV01130517.1:0-42214 GCA_013400875.1 Anhinga rufa
AAAAAAAAACACTTAGCAAAGATTTTATGAGAGGTCTCCCAGAAATATATTTTCATGCCATTGGGGATTTCTGTAGGTGACTTGCTTCTGTATTTAGACAACAGAGACTACTGTGTGAGGATCTACACAAGATACAGATTATGACTGCAGTCAAGACTTCCATTATGGTGGTTTCTACTGATTGTCGAAAGCTGGATTTCAGTTGATCTCTTGGGAAGTTCTCTTGGCCGGTGCCATAAAGCACACAGCCAGCTTTTTGCTGGAAGAGTAAAGCTATTTAAGAGGAGGAATAAAGTTCCTGGATGTGTGATGGATATATTGTTTTATGAGAAAGAGGATTTAGTTCCGAGGACAAGAGCTGTGATCATCCTGTGTGCCCTCAGGAGGGCTTCCAGGAGGAACGCGGGACCAGCTGTACTGGTGACAACCCGGGCACAGCTGTCACCCACAGGAGCCAGCACGGCTGAGCTAAGCGGGCATCTAGCACAGAGCAAGCCTGTTCTCCCCTTCATCTGCTGCTGCTGCCTCACCACTTCTGAGTCGGATGCTGGCCCTATGCATTGCTACCAATTCAAATAATAATAATAATCTATCTCACTCCTGTCATTGCCTTACTATTCTTATAGGCAGAAAAGAAACTTTCTGGTTGGCTGTGTTATGGTTCCAAGACATATCTAATTCTCATTTACATGCACTTCAAAAGTGAAGACTCACAAGAGGAAGGCAAGAAAAAGTAAAAACTAAAGAAAGAAAAGAAAATGCAACATTCCTAAGGGCCTTAATTATATTGGCTTGGGAGAATTCAAAGCCAATGGGTTGCTGGCTCACTCCTTTATTTTTCTTTCCAAAAAGAGCAGTACTTCTCATATGCCTCTCAAGGTCCTTGCTTGCTTGCAAGTTTGACAAGGAGTCTGTAGTTGTTACTTGTATATGTCCTGTTTGCTGAGCAGCCATGGACTGGCTGGGGTCAGCTCCAGCTGAGCCGTTAGAGCCAAGGGGCTGTTGTCAGACCAACTGGATGGCAGCCAGGCAGCTGGGCAGCCCCTCTGGCTACGTGTTTTTAGCTGATCACTTTTGATGCAAAGTCCTGTTGCAAAACAGCAAAGATCACAAGGGAGAGAGAAGCCATATGAAGTGAGCAGCATTAGTGTTACACAGCCTGGGATGGCAGGACATCAGTGGGCAAAGCAGGGGGATGTACATGGTCTTCCAGGGGGATTTTCAGAGGTGCTGTGCAGGGAGGCTTCTGCTGTGCTAAAATCCTTGCAGATCAATGGAGAGTCACATTAGAAACACTTTTTTTTTTTTCTTATTCAGATTTAAAGTAGTTTCATTTTCTTTAGTTAGACTGTTATTTATGATAGACTAGCATACATGTCAATAGCTGACTATGGTCTTCTATTTCTGTAAGCGTGGTTAATATTTTTGTAACTGCTTTAAATACATCTTGTATGCAGACAATAATGTGGCCTCTGAAGACACATACAATTTTTAATCTCATGGTTCAAGGTCAAAGTCTCAACACTCTATGTATCTGACATACACTGGCCTGCCATCAGGCTAAACTCATTTTTTAATTAGAGAGGGCAGAGTTTGTTAGTTTCCTTGTGTTTCAGTAAACTTTGGCAAAGACTTTGCCAAGTATAGCCGGAATCACTGTGGTAAATGCACAGTGACAGAGCCTGCACAGTGCCTGAGGCTAACAGTTCTGCAGAAGGGTTTCCTCTATAGTATAGTATACATCAGTAAGTAACCAAGATCTTCCGACTCTCACAGCAGGACCATAAACTAGCATTTTTCCCCTCCAAGTTACCTCTCTGGAAACCAAAGCTGTCATTGGCAGCTTGCACTTTAACAGTCTTGAAGCAGGTGCCGTCTGCCAGGGAGGCAGGTGTTCTGCGCAGTCCCTACAGTACTCGTAGCAAATCCTGCCTTCCAGAGCCAAATATTTAAGCAAGAGTTCCTTTGTGGATCTAAAGCACTCTGGTCATTTGTCTCTTCTATTTAAATAGAAGCACTCAGTCACCATGCTGATGAAATACTGCAGGTAGGGACTATTAAAGTAGTGGCTTTTGGATGTGGAGCTGGACCATGGACAAGGTTTGTCTGGACACCTCCCAGCTGGCAGGCCTGGAATTCCTCAGATCCCATGGTTTTTATCATCCTTGGGTCCCTGGGGAGCAGATGCACTGTGCTGCACATGGGAGCTGGCAGGGCTGCAGGTCAGCTACTGCCTCCTGAGAAATGCACCTCCAAAAATACAGCAGGCAGCACTGAGTCCTGCAAAGGCATTCAAAATTATATCTTTCAAGCACATATAGTAGAAAAGGAGGCAGTACTGCTCTCGGCATACAGAGAGCAAGCTGAGATACGTGTTTGTTAAGTAGCCTAGCTATAATTGGGTCTGAAGTCAAGATAGGGATCAGGAATAAAATTAGGATGTCATCCTTACCCTGAGGTTAAGGTTTTATTTAGGATTTATTCACACAGAAATTAAACTTTTCTTCATCAGCAGTTTAGGGAGAAGTCTGTATTTAGTCTCAACAGAATATCATGTTCCAATGTAATACAATATCATGTTTCAGTGTGTGCCAAAGTGCAGAACATTTCCAGGCCCCACCCATTGGAGACAAGAACACACCTTAAAGAAAGTATCGATGGACCAGATGAAACCGTGACGTATTTCCTTTTTATGTAGGAGAATGACATAACTTATTACTCAATAAAGAAAACAACAGATCCTTTCTTGGCACTTAGGACACTGTCTAGTCCTCAAAACACCACCAGTGTGAATAACATCAGCTGGACTATCTGCTTGAGCAAACTTCTGCAAGCAGTAGCTAGAGGCATCCCTCTTCATGCTCATTGTATGATGCAACCCCGAACACTGGCAAGGTTGACACAGCTGCCCTTTACCAACTAGTCTCCTCTTTTCAGGTTCCCATAGAAGATTTTTATCTGCAAGAAGGCCTTGATCCAATAATCCTTATGAAGGAAAGTTTTGTTACACTCAGAATACAGGAGTTGCATCCTGTGACCAAATACATGTATTTAAATCCCTAATTAGGACAAGAGCTGTGTGGTACAAATTGTCTGGTTGTTTTCAAGGTAGTGCATGAAAGAGATGTTCCGTGCATTTAAATGGAGCATAGTTTACATAAAAAAACTATTTTTAGTGATGAAGGATCTCATAAAACCAAGTGAGGGGGTAAGAAGGTGGCAGGTGACCAGTCACTGTTGAGTGTGGTCTGAAATCAGTCTGTAATGGCTTCCAAATATGCCAACAAGCATGGGACGTAATCAAGAAGGGTACTGAAAGCAGAAAAGAAAATTATGTTTTATCACTCTCTAAAACATAACATCTCAAGTACTACGTGCTGCAGCCTCAGCAGCTCAGGTAGGAGAGTATCAGGGAAGGAACAGAGAAGGGCAACAAACACAGTTGAATGGTTGGAGCAGCTGCCTTAGGGGAAACACTAAAATATTTGGGGCTTTTTGGTATGGAGAGAAGGCTGAGGGGGAAATGACTGATAATTTCAGTTTCACAAAGCTAGTAGAGAAAGTGAGTGAGAAACTGCTGTTCATAAGGTCCCATAGGTGATATCCCTAAACAGCATCTCCTATTGCCACTTTGACTCTTCCTCCCAGAGAGAGCATGGGGCTGGAAGCACCACTGGTCCAAACCAGCAGAGCATTTCTTCTCACTGGGTCCTTAGATCTCAATTTGATAATTCTCCAGGGGCAGTCTGAAGTCCATAAACCAAGAAATATCAATTTGCTTTGCCAAAAATATCAGAGGATGGATTTCTGTATTGGCAGAGCACTTACCTGGGATGTGAGAGGGGCATATTTATTCCATCACCTCTCTAACGCACAGGCTTATTTACTGCAAACTCATTCCACACTTTCTCTTTCAACAGTCTAAGGGGTCCCAGTCACAGCACAGATGCCAAGGGAACCTCTCCAGTGGAAGCCCGTGGAATGCCAAAGGATTTTATACAAATCCTGGTGGGGCTGGGTGGCTCCCAAGTACAACTGCTGGCAAAAATCCTGCCATAGGTGTTGGGGGAGCATCCCAGCCCCAGTGGCTTACTTCTGAATGGAGCAAATGGACGATCAAATGCATCCATTCATGCTGCAATTACTTATTGCATTGCATACATGAAGCATTACTATGCTCCAATCCACAAGACTGGAGAAAGGAGAGAAGGAAAATCTTAAAGCACAGAAAACTGAAAATATAGCTAAAAAGCAACTAAAATTATATGATAGTCGCAAAGCTTGAGAGCATCCTTCTAGGCATCACTGAGTGGTTCAACAGTATTTATAGAGGAAATACATCCTGAGCAACTTCAGAGCAAAGCTGTGACTTAGAAAAATACACACATGCTAGTGAAAGCCACAGGTAGACACAGAAATAGCATCCTGGCTGTGTAAAAATTATTGAGGTCTGTTCTGAGTTCAGTGGAAGTTAAAATGTTAAGCAATTGAGTGAAACCCATGCAGAATCAGAGGAGAATGGGTGCAAAACTCAGTAGAGCTGGAGGTCCTTCCTCCAGAGGGGCAGCCTCTGTGCTCCCCCTTGCCCCTGCACAGGAGCACTGCCTGCCCAGTGTCTGCCCAGTGCCACCCCTTTGCCCCCAGCTCCCCCGCCACTCACCTCCCCTCTGGTGGGCAGTGTTGGGGGTCCAGTGGAGGACGTGGCATCCTGGGACTGGCCGTACCCACCAAGAAAGCAGTGCAAGTGGAGAAGAAATGCTAGTCCCAATATGCAGTATGTACAGGCACAGCAGTTGAAGTCAGACATCGCTCAGTGTATCCATGTGATAGTCTGAATTTCCTCATTGAAAATTCCCACTTCCCTTTCTCCTGTTGGCCCAAAGATCAGTCAGAGATCGGCTCTGGGCAATCTGTGTCTAACTGGAGTCTTTTGAGTAGAGACACGCAAAGTCCTTGCTCAGAAAATGGGTTCCACTTAGAAAATAATTCTATTTTAAAATTACTTAAGCATAAGTTTCAAAACTTGGAGGAAGTGTGTTACACTAACAACTTTCTTAGCAAATTATTAACCAAGTGATGCGACATTGCTGGGGCTGTAAAGCGAGCCACACAGGACTAGTGTGCTCCCACGTGGGCCCGTTGTTCTCGCTGCCTAACAGCAGGAAACCAGTTGCAGCAAAATTACTAAAATCACAAGTAATTAGTACACTCAGTTTCAGTGTCTCTAGGCAAAAAGCCACTACTTTGATGATCTTACCTATGTGATCACAGAGGATAAATGCAGAAATACTGCAAGCCCCTGCGGGAGGTGGTCACTGAGAGAGGAGGTCCTGCTCACCACAATGTCTGTAGGAGATTTCTGGGGTGAGAGCACCACGAGGAGGGGGCAGGTGGCAGGGTTGTCAGGCTGCACACTAACACCATACAGTCTCTGTTTGTGGCAGATGCTGGGTTTCACCCTTTTTCCTACAGCCGTCCCTACCAGATGTTGGGCCTCTACACCAGCAGGTCCATGGCCAGTGGTCCCTTCTGGAAGCAATGGCAAGAGCAAGGCTTCTCCACAGCCTTTCTGGAGCATAGTGAAGAGTGTAACATGGTGTTCCCTTTTTTGACTGGAGGGGGCTACATTTAGAGACCTAGACATCACTGTATAAATCTCCCACAGAGTCTGCCCCACTTAAAAATACTGGTGGAGTATGACCAGGAATGCAACATTTAGCATAATTTTAACACAGGATGCCACATGCATCTTGGGTGCTACCACATGCTTAGCGTTGCATGAGTCCTACAAGCGGACAAGCACCAAAGAAACCACATTTTGTCCTGCCCTGTCAGTTCTGTGCTATCCCACTGAACCAGAACTGACCAGGACTGCAGGCAAAGTGGACGGTTCTCATTAAATATTATTTTGTGTGTCTGGAAGCCAGCAGCATGCTGAACACCACCACAGCCTGCAGCATTTGCCCTCCTAACTGAGAATCGGTCTCTAGTGAGTCTAGAAAAGAGAGTCAGAGGAGGACCAGCTCCACAGCTCTCACCAGCTTTTATCTCCTCCGCTTGTGGGTCAGACACAGGAATGATTTATGCAATATATTCAGCTGTACAGTCTTCAGAGGCATTGCAAGGAATGAGTTGCAGGGTTCACTTCTGGAGATTCACAAATTTATTAGTCCAGGGATCTCACCAGTAAAACACTATTAGTACTCCTTAGCACCTTGTCTCTTCTCTGGGTGACACAGCTTTCTCTAAAAGGCCTTCCCAGAGAAAAAGAAGAGCTGCAGCTGACTGTAGAAGCAATACTGCAGATAAGTCAACTGCTTCATTCCTCTGCTGCAGCCCTCTGTAGATCACATTAACATCACCAGGACTGCTGTGGTCAGGAGCTCTTTCTCCCATTGATATTTGCACCCCAAACAGCCCAAGAGAGAGAACTCTGGTCCATGGTCCTTAAAGCTTTCCAGTGGGTTGATGTTGAAAGGTTTGTATAAGTGAGAGTTAAATCCACAGTGCAGCAATTGATTTTTTTGAAAATGTCTTTCTTTTACTTCACTAAATTTTATCAATAATTCTCCCAATTCCAAAAACCCATAACACACCCTGCAAATCCCCATAGTGCCATAACAATGAATAATTCCTTAGTGTAGTTTTGTCCCAAAGCATAAGTAAACCTTTCTTCTCGCAGTTAATCTGTCATGATTAAATTAATTAAAGATGGATATATCCTCTAATTCCTCTTGCTGATCTGATCTATCTTCCTAAAAAGAGGTTTTTGAAACAGCTATTGCACAATAGTTGGCATTTTGTGTGTTCTTAGACTTCTTTTTTACCATATTTATTTTATTTTATTTGGACTCCATGAGTTTTGCCATTTTGGCCTTGGTGCACTCACTGTTGTGACTCACATATTCCACAGCTACTGCCAGATCTCTGGGGCCAACATTGTAATTATCGCATTAGGATCTGTCATTGTAGCCCTGACTTAATAAATAGCCAGAGCAGTGATTAGAATTGCCGATTGATCCTTTCCATGGTATTGGATGCTCACATCTGAGATGAACAGAGGGACTGTGAATATTAAGGGTTTGAAATGTCAGCATTCCCGATTAAATTAGTATTAATTAGTCATTCCAGGTACACTAGCTGCTATATATAGCAAGCATTTCTGCATTTGATAATCTGGTGATGATCAGCTAAAACCGTGACTCAGATTCATCTCATAAGCCGCAGAAGAAAGCCCTGGCCCTTCACTTTGCCCACAACTCACTGGAGCCATGCAGATCGCTGCAGGTGACCAGAGTTGCTTCCAGGTGAAATTCATGGTGTCCTTCAGGAGTGCAACTCAGGCATTGCAGTGCCAGGTGGGCATTTGGTCCACAGGACCAGGCTAGACCTGGTCCAAAGCAAGAAAAGCCCTGAAATGTGCAGGGTGTGGATCCTCAGCACCAGCTCTCTCTCTCCACATCCAGAGGTCAGACAGTAACACACCCTGACAGTGTCTGAGCAAACTGAAGTAACAGCTCCTTGGAGAGGATGCTGTTGCTGGTGGTTCTTCACCCCACAGCTTCCTCCATGTTCTCCCTGAAAACTCAGAGCAAGCCAGGAGCCTGCAGGGTGGACCAGGAGGGCCAGCGGGAGGTTGGCTGGGATGTGCAAGGTGGAGGTAGATCTTTAAATTATTTTGGTCCAAAGGCAGTGCTGTGCTATTCAGAGGGACCAGAAGCAGCTCCAGAAGACAGACTTGCAGTGATGTCTGTTTTCCATGGCCATGGGAAAAATGTGGTGATATGGCATGCTGTGCATGACCACCTCATGGCTCTTTGTGGCAGCTTGTGGCAGCTTTTGGGAATGGGCCTACCACATTCGGTTTTTTCTTTAAAAAAATATACATTTTAGAAGGAAATTTTGTTATCCGGGGAAGGAGTGGAAGGAGACAAGTGAGGGTATGAAAACTTACTAGGTAACTCCAAATTTTTACGATACCATCTACGCATCCAGTGATGCTGTGAACTGGGATGGCTTTTACCCCTTTTACCCCTAAAGACATCAGCATGGACACTTTATTATTCTTCAAAACCTGCTTGGTTTAGATTTGTTGGGTCCATAGCTTGACAGATATAGAGTAGACTAAGGAAATATGCTGGTTGTGTTCAGCTATACTTTCAGTCCTTAAAAATAATCTTTAAAATTTGTTTCATTTGTGCAATATTGTTTCCATTCTTGAATGGAGAAAAGGTTCTGAGAGTTTAAAAGTTCTGAAAACTGGTATCAGAGTCAGTATCATTCTCTAGGCTGCTCTGGATCCACCTTAAGCTGCATGCTGACAACTCAAAAGCATTCATTCAAAGTCCAGCAACAGGGATCTTGTCTGTGCTCTATTCAAAATGTTGTCTTCTGTTCTTGCCAACAGTTTATTCTAGATCAGGAATTCCCTTCCAGGGAGATATGAATACAGCACAAGTGCAGAGTCATCCTGCAACGTGATATTTCACCCCTAGAGAACCACTAAAAGTCATCCCCATTGCAGAGGCAATGTTGGGCAAACACTCAGCAAGCTCACTCCTTTCCAGAGTGTTTGGTGCATGAAAGCTGCGCAGCCCAAGATGAGGAACCCAATTCTCACGTTCTTAGTGTCACATTTTGTTGCCTTCATCATCAAGGAAGATGAGCTGCCAGGCTGGAGATTTGGCTTTTCTGAGCCACCTGCAGGCAAAATATAATGACTGTACCTCTACCTGGAACTCTGCAGTATGCCCACAAAAAACTAACATAGTCAGGAGGAAAATAAAACAATTACGCCCAACAGTAATTGAGGATTAGCTGACATCATGCCAGCTACCTGCTTTCTGCCCCTGGATGTAGCATTTCAGTTCTTTTAATCTCCAAAATTGGGGTGGCTCACCTACATTTCTAAAGTGTTTGCAGGCTTAAGGCCAAATACCTTTTTCAAGGACGATTTATTTTTGCCTCTGTCACCACAAGCACATTTGCACACAAGGGATACTGTGCACTCAGCTTTGGGACTGCGGGTAATTCTTGCTTTGTGATCCTAGGCTGCCAAGTAGCCTGTGTTCAGAGATGTAAGGAATCTTTGCTGTACTTGTCATGTAGCAATCTTGCCCAGCATTCAAAATATTTTCTCAACTTGAAAAAATTCTTAGGGATTTCTCACTGAGGCTCAAAGGCAGTCATATATTTTATTTATTTTATTACAAGGCATGTAAGTAAAAACTTGCATATCTGAAAAAAGATATTAGATAGAAAACAGTAATAAAATTAACATTATTATTTTAAGAAACTTGGTAATAAATACATTTTCCCTCAACATTAAAATGCTTGTTATTTTGCACAACAATAAATACAGCATAGCTCTGGCATAGAGGAAGACCAAGGCTGGATACAAGAAGTCCATGTGTTTTCTTAAAAAAGCTCAGGTGATTTATAAAGGTTTGGCATCCTGCACTTGATGCACTTTGATACAACTTGCACTTTAATTTTACTATGATTTTTAAACAGTCCCATAATATGAAAATATGAGAGGAAAATTTGTTTGATTAAAGGATTTTTCCTTTAAATATTTTCAAAGTAAGAGATGTGTAAACTCTTTAAAACCAGTCCTTGAAATAATAATAATAAAAATGTGTCCTGGTGGCTATTCTACAAAAATGCAGATTTTTCAGCTGTGGGTGCTCAAGCCTGACCAGCCAACTGGCAAAGGACCAATCCCCAGTCAGTTCATCAATTTTTTACACAATATTAAAAAAGAAATAATAATAACAAAGAGAAAGAGTAAAGACTGTAGTATTCACTTCCCAAGTCATGACAGTTTGAGGTTCTTACACTATTATCCAAAGGTGAGAGGAGAAACAACAGGTATATTCCAGAACACTTCCCAGCATAACTTTGGGTCATTCTGGTCTATACTTTGCTTTTAAAACTACCAACAAATAAAGAAAAAGAGATATTTCCATGCACTGTGCTGTTCTTATGCCAGCACGTATCATCACAATCACAACTGTGAACCTAAGTCACTTTGATAGCCCAATCTAATATAGATTGATTGATTGTCCCACGACATAGTTATCTAACGTCCACAAAATGCCACAAGCTGTGGCAGAGTCCAATGTTCTTAAAGTACCGATAGGTCATGGCAAGACTTGGACTTGAGTTTGAAGGCCATGTTCTTGTTTTTGGCAACTATTTTGCCCCAAAACCGCCTGGCTTTCTTGGGGATGCTCTCTCTCCGTTTCTGGTATGCCAGCCGCTTCTCATTCTTTTCCTTGCTGTCCCTGCGGAGCCGGACTTGCCGCACGATGCCTTCAAACAGCTCTTTCACGTTGTGCTGCACAGCTGCCGAGGTCTCGATGAACTTGCAGTCAAACACAACGGCACAGGCTCGTCCCTCTGTAAAATTGCAAGGTGGATATGTCATGAGGCATCACGAGCAGGGGGGAGACAAAGCGGCCACAGGCTGCCATGAGCCAGCGCCACCGGGGGAATTCCTCAAGCCTAATATAGGCACAGATAAGTCTGTAATCACCGGATGCTGCCTGCTAACCCATGTGTCATCTGCTCTGTGTCACACTCCCTGTCCAGCAAGGGGGGGTGAATCTCATCCTGGAAAAGCCCAGTCTCTGCCAATGACTATGAAGGGAGCTGGGGCTGACCAACTTGTGCCAAGACACCAAAGGCTGAGAGGTCAGCCATGGCTCAAAACCACCTGATCATCTTACGTGCGGACTCCCTCAAGCCGCATTAAAGGGTGATGACAGCACCCTTCACGCGCACAGCACAGCTCTTGTCCCCATAGGATGCAGAGCCCAGCCTCCTCTTTGGGTCGTGAGTGTAAACCAGGGCCTTGGAACAGTAGCAACTTTGGTGTGAACAGACACATGTACAGAACCCTTAAACAAAGGCAGAACTATGCCTACAGCTTTAGAGGTACATCTAAAATCATAGTTCTTATCCTCAATTACATGAACCTAAGCTAAACCTGACAGCTATCTTTCACACGCAAGCCAATTTATTTTGTCTTCTGGCTTGCCATGAACTCATCACCAGGATGACTAAAATGACATGCATGCACCTGCCATCTTTCAAAAGATTTTTCGAGTGGGGCAGAGAGGAATGAGGAGGCAAATAGGCACCCCTGAGCTCCTGATGTATTCCTCAGTTCAAACTCTTCACTTGGGGCAACGGTGACAGGGGCCGGAGGAACTGTGCACATCCCCAGTGGAAGAAAAAAGTCTAATCAGTTGGGAGATAGAAGAGTGGAACAGCTGCAGAGAGAAGAAAATGTCAAGCAGAGAAACCCATGTTTATGATGGGCCAAGATGAGATCATCTAATGCTTTGCTGTGTGTTACGTTGTGTCACCTGAGCCTCAAAGAAGACTCTCCTTGTTGGAACAAGTAAGTACAGACGAGGGCCACAAAGATGGTCAGAGGGCTGGAACACCTCTCCTATGAAGACAACTGAGAGCTGGGGCTGTTCAGCCTGAAGAGAAGGCTCCAGGGAGACCTTATTGCAGCCTTTGTATACATAAAGGGGGCTTGTAAGAAAGATGGAGAAAGTCTTTTACCAGGTCCTGTAGTGACAGGACAAGGGGCAATGGTTTTAAATGGTGGAAAGAGGGTTGGTCTAGATTGGACATAAGGAAGATTTTTTTTTACAGTGAGGGTGGTGAGGCACTTCAAAAGCTTGCCCAGAGAAGTTGTCATCATTAGAAGTGTTCAAGGGCAGGTTGGATGAGGGTTTGAGTAACCTGGTCTAGTGAAAGGTGTTCCTACCTATGGCAGGGGGGTTGGGCTACACGATCTTTGAAGGCCCCTTCCAACCCAACCATTCATGTGTGTGTGACTGCAGACCTTGAGAACCAGCAGCAGCTTTCCCAGCAGTCTCTCTATTCCTATTTACAGACTTAGGCCTCCCTGAGCCTTGGGAGTGTGGTACAGGCTGGTTATTTTTTTGTATGCAGGAAAGGAAGGGCTGGTTTAGCATCCCAAGGCAAGGCAGCAAGGAGACCTCTCCTGAAAGGCTGCACAGTCCCTGCCCAGACTAGCAAAATGAAGGGTGAAAGGAAATTTTCATTCATCAGGGAAGTGGTTAAATGAAGAGATAATCTTTGGCAGCAGAATAAAGGGGACTAGATTCATCATGCATAAACATGTGCTGGAAATCCAAAGAGTTTCCAGCTACCAGAGAAATCACATACTCCAGTGGTCTTACACTATGAGCTTGAAGAGAAGAAATAGAAGCCGCTTTTATGACAGTACTTAATAAATTTACAAAAGGGATTATCTGACATGTAACAGCATTGCCAAGGGAGGCTTAAGGACCTGGCAGACCCCTCCCAGTCGTCTGCCCTCTGTTCAAGTCCTCTACTGTTTTATTGCTCTTTTATTGCCCTGTCCTGATCACAGCGTACTCCCTCAGCCAGAGCTTGCATTTTGTTCAAAAGCTACTAGATGACTCTTAATGTTTATGTCATTTTTATCCTCATCATTTTCCTTACCTGCCACTGAAACTTCGCGGCACCTGACAAGGTCACTTTTGTTGCCAACCAAAATAATGGGGATGTCTTCTTTCTGGCGTGCCCTGCGGAGCTGTATTCTGAGTTCAGAGGCCTTCTCAAAGCTCGCCCGGTCTGTGATGGAGTAGACAATCAAGTATGCGTCTCCCACTTGCATGCAGTGGTCTCGAATCCATTCTCCCTCACACTGTTCAAACGAAACAGTCAGACATCATTATGAACAGAACAGATTTTACTTAGAAAGTATAACATTAGAGGATCCAAATACATTCCTGCTGTAACTGTAATGGGTACGGTTTGAATCACAGTTATGGTATGAATACTTCACCACAAAGGAGGGCAAAACTTGCCCCAAATAATTCATTGTGTTGGCTTTAGACTGGAATGAACATGGTCTGGAAAATGGCTTGTCTGTTTCATTTTATCATTAAAAAAATAAAGAAGGCTTGAGCTTCTCAGGCTCATACTGCAGAGCCGTTAGGCATGCTTGGCTTGGTGTGGGGGTGGTGTTAATCCTGTATTTTCCCTGATGTTGAAGTACAGAAAACACCTACTTTCTTTCCCAAAAGATACCTACTTTTGATATTAGCACTCACTCATATGCACTTTTCTTTTGGCATTTGACTAGAGCAAATAAAAGTACCTTATTATCCCACATGTCGAGCAGTATAATGGTTGCACTTTCCCCATCTACCATCAGGGTTCTTTCATATGTGTCTTCTGGAAAGAAAAGAAGAAATGTTGGGAATATATTATTTTGTGGCATCATGTACATTACAAAAAAAACCAAGTAGTTAAATATGTATAATTCATTCACAGTTCAAGTTATTGAGCCAAATTTTATGCTGGCTCACATTCAGTTCTTTCCTCATTTCTATCAGCACTGAACCTGCCCTCTGTTCGTTACTGGTTGTCTTACTTTCCATGATATATGAAGGAGGCTGAAAGATCAGGAAATGAAATGTTCATTATTTTGGCTGATATTCTCTTTATCTTATGTGGGAGAGAGAAAATAGAACCAGTAGAAGAAATAACCAAAGGCTGAACATTTGCCCCATGGGAGCAGCAGAGTCCAGCAAGGCTGAGTAATGGAAAATATTTGCTTTCACTTTAGCAGGGACAGTTTACGGGTGAACAGTCACCGCTGCTGAGAGCAATACAGCTAACAGCCTACCAAGCAATGAGGACAGGGTTTTGTGAGACAAGAGCTGTTGAATTTTAGAGAGGATGAGACTTCTGCTGCGTCCTAGTTCTCTTGCATTTCACAGTTTCCCACATTACCTTTGATGTCAAAAAGCAAAAGAATCAACAAACCACAGAAGTTCAGTTATTTTGTACTGAGGCCACAAAAATTCATACCTAGATTATAAATGCCATGTGACAAAGTTCTGCTTAGATCTGGGGGGGGCAGACCTTCCCACTCATAATTTCGATCAACCCTTGCTGTGAAATCTCAGCCTAGTTTCTGCTTCAAATACTAATCTTCCTTCTTTCCCCCAGACCTGGGGACATTTGGATGAACAATAATAGGGTTTAGACCCATCTCCAGTCTTGTATTGCTAGCCAGTGAAAAATGCCAGGCTTTGGGCTGCTGGGCAAACTACGCCTCTCACTGCAGTGTTTAAGGGGTCTGTTCCAACCACACGTGTAGATAGGACTGTGTTTTAACCCTTGCCTCATAAAACTTCTGCTGGGTATTAATGGAGTGAACTTTCCCCTAAATTATAATCAGAGTCTTTCCTCAAAGCCAGGAATCTGCATCCATGCAAAAGGATGAGCCAAAAATATTATACATTTTAAGTAAAATAAAAAGAGCCCAGGCTTGACAGAGCTTAAAATGGAGAGATTAAAAACACAAAGCTAATCAAGAAAAGCAGTTTCCCTTGCAGGCCCAATAGCATGACACTTGTGTCCATGAGTTAGATTGATCTTACAGTCAGTTGCAAAGCCAGTCCATAAAAGCAGCTGTATTCCCTCTGTGAGTTGGCTACCCTGAAACCATCCCCTCTTGTCATAATGTTCTCAGTTTGCAAGCTACAGTTTGGAAAATAGTTTCTTCAATTGATTGAGCATCTGGATGGGAACAAGCTCCATATACACCAGAGGACAATATGCAGAAGTCTCCTTCTCCACTCTGTTACACATGGAGAGGCTACAAATACGTAATCACACTCCTTGAAAATATTATGCCCCAATGGTCATATTCAGCACCGATTTGCACCTTGGTCAATCCTAAGGGACTTCCGTAGGATATAAAACACACTGAAAGTGAGCATTAGCTCATCTCATGCTTATTTCAAAGCTGACACTAAAAAAGGAGAGAAATATAACAATAGAAAGTTTTCTGACACCTCAGAGGAGCTGGCCTTGGCTACAATCCAAGCAATATTGCTGGGAGTGTGAAGGAAAGAGGAAGCTATATAGCTTCGCATGGAGGAGAAGGAAACTGTCTGACAAGGGTGTGCAAAGCAAACCAGCTGCCTTTTCTGTCTGCTTGCCCAAGGGTCCTATGCTAGTTCACTGGTGTAGCACTAGGAAACTTTTTATCAGAGATACTCCAGGCTGAGGACCTGATGGGATTACGGGAAAAGTCAGTGGTAGAAGCTGAAGGCAAAGCACATCTGAATAATTGATTCAGAGTGACTGCACCATGGGGAACTTCAAATCCCCAAAGATCTGTGCCCCACAGTCTGTGAGACCAAGCAAGAAAAATGTGGGTCCAACCTTCCTGATGCTGGGCTGTATTAAATCCTGGGTTAAACCTCTAGCTGGAGAGGTAGACACAAAAAGCTGTCCTGCCTGTGCTTCACAGAGGACCGGAAGAGAAGCCCAGAAATTCTCTGTGCTAGCACTGGCACCATCACACCAAGGGATTACAGGCAAGAGAGGGAAGGGTTACGGGAGAGATGAAGAGAGTCCTGCATACTGACAAGCAAAACCAGCCAGCATCCTGCATGTCCTCCAAAGGGGACAGCATCTGCCTCCTTAGGGCCACGGCAGATTTCTGTTGCATCACAACCCTTCCATATCAACATCTCACACATAATATAGCTCAGGGCTTAGTGCCACATCTTCACCTTCTGCATGACCTGATCTTTGGGCTTAAAGAACATTTCACAACCCTAACTAAAGCAGGGGACAGTAGTGAGGGGGAAGCATCCAAGAAAGCTTTACAGCTTGCGCGTTTTCCCCCCATTTGGGCAATGGGAATTTTCCTACACTGATGAAGGACCTTTGTCTGGTTTTCCCCTGGGGAACCCGTGCTGGGCAAGTAACATGAAATGAGGAGGAGATATATATATTTTATTCAAACTCTATACAGCCTATGCTGAGGTACGTGTTTATACAGAAAGGCCAAGATGATTTCTAATGGCAAATATTTTGGAGGTGTTTGAAGGACTCAGCTTATTATTTCTAAGCATTTCATTCTCATAGACCACGATGACCTTCAGTTGTTTTCTCTCCCACATAGAAAGCTGGAGCCAGCCCCACAGAGCCAGTGGTGACAGAAATGTTGGACCAGCATGAAAGTTGAACCAGCCTCCTGTGTAACATCATCACAGGCAGGAATGAGGCAGCTTCCAGCAGGTATTTTGAAATAAAATAGCATGAGAATCTGAATTGTTCTGTTTCAGAGGCTTTTGATCATGTTAGTAATTATGTTACTCAACTTATTTTGCTTTCTTGTTTTTTAAGAGAGATGCATGTGTTGAATCAGTTTTGATGATCAGATCGAAATGTTTGTTGCCTCAATTTTTGACTAAATGGCCTCTCTGATTTTCTGTGCCAATTACTACTGGCAGGGCTGATTGCAAGCAAACACAAACACCCCAGGGCATAATGACCTACCTCCCAGCACCTCACAGTCACTGTCGATGCTGTCATGCACCCCCGCAAAGATGTTGGCTAGCGACGACTTGCCTACGCTGTGCTCCCCAATCAGCACCACCCGGTAGCAATTGCTGCCGGACTCAGAGGAGATGACAGAGTCGGATGACTCTGAGGACCAACTCCTTCTGTAGTATTCATCAGGACTGATGGTGTATCGTTTCTGTGGGTTGTACTCATTGGAGTCTTTCTGGACCAGCAGATTCTTGCCATCAGCAGGGATGCTCCATCGCTGTTGCTGCTGCTGCAGGCTGCTGTTGTGGGTACGACGCATGGTAACGTTGTTGAGGGTCATTTTATACCCCTAGTGAGAAATAGGAAAATCACAAACGTTAGTTGCAAAATATTTAGAAATGTATTAACATCTGTTATTAACTTCAAGGCAACATGTCCTGTTCTCCTATAGGGTTCTAGTATACAACAAAAGAAAAACGAGACTTTCTGCACTCTTTCATAGTTGCTGGTACACAAAAAAATATTTCTAGTAGTGAGTCAGAGACTTTTTCCTAGGGATGACCCTCACATGCGAAATCCTATCTTTGTCTAGCTTTTACAAGCTCATGGCTGTGTTAGGTGCAGGCCAGCCCTGGTGAGAGTGAGGCATTGCTGTGTCCCAGGAGCAGAAGGAAGGGGCAGCGTTCGCCAGAGCTGTCTGCCAGAGCTGTCCTACATGGGAGCTGCATACCTGCTGAGAGGCAGCCTTCGGTACCCGCAGCACCTATAGGTACTGCTGCCCGTCCTTTGTGCTTAACTGGGGGCAAACAGAGGCGCTGGTCCCAGTTGCCTCCAACTCCCAGTGCAGCTGAGTGTACAGCATCTTCCATACTGTCTCAGTTAAGAGCTGAAACTTTTGATAAAGCAATAAGGCATTACTCACTTAGACAATCTTGATATGAGAAAAGAGCCATGCAAGCAAGTCTTGCTACGATGGGGTGGATCTGGGTCTCGTCTACAGCCAGGTAAACAAAGAATGACTGCTTCAGACAGTGGCTTTTTGGCTGGCAAAAGGCAGGACACAGCCAAGTCCAACAGCTTTTCTGAGGAGGTACAGGTTCTACCCGCTAAAGGAGGTATCACTGGGAGAAAAAGCTCACAAATTTACAGATATTACATCAACTTCATTTACTGCACAATCGGCTAGATGGGTTAGCTCTTCTTACCTAAGCATGGCTCTTAATTACATTTTACTCAGCAAACTCTATTTTGCCTTGCTTGGAGGCAGAGGACAGTGATGTCATTCTCACGGGTCAACAGCTACCATTTTTAGGAAAGTTACTTTGATACATTCTAGCTCCCAAAGTGACAGTTATTTAGACATTTTGTTTTTTGCCATATATCTGACATTTCTCAGCCCTCTTCTCCACATTAGTAAATAGGGTAACTGTCCATAAAATGCACCTGACCACTTTCAAACCTGAATAATAGATGATTAACAAAAAAAAATACAGAATCACATCAAAACAACATGTACAAATTGCTATTCCTCTTCACACATAACTGCCTGAAAACTTCTTAGAATAAACACATAGCAGGACATAGAAGAAATATACAGAAAAAGCACATTCTTTCTGAACTTATTACCCCATACACAATATTTCCTCTGTGACGCACAGTACTTACAGCAAAATAAGATTGTTTGCCTAGCCCTAGTCAGAGTAACTTCGTCAGCAAGAAACACATCTAACTAGAAATCACGCACCAAGGAAAAATGGCTTCACAAACAAAATGAAATATTTACTGCAGCTGAATTTTAAAATGCATTTTTTCCTTGCTGAAAAGACAAGATACGGAAAGCCAGCTCTGATTCGGTCAAACAACAGAGCTTAACTCTGAACTTGCAATAAACAGTCACACACTAAACGGTCACAAACATGAACATTTTACGATTTTGCCCCTAACAAATTATAATCCTTCATTAAACAAAGCCAAATGAGTCTCTATGGCATATTGCGTTCCAAGTTCAAACTGGTTTTGATACCCCACACTGCCTTTAGCTGTCTGGGTCTCTAGCATCGACAGTAAAAGACTACATCCGAACGAGTGCTGCCTTACTTCTGCCAGGCTCTTTCAGGCAGCCGGGTCCTTCGCTCGTGCTGCTCTTCTCTCTCGGTGCAGTGTAGTACACTGAGCTGCTCAGCCGAAGTAAATCCTCTCCTGCTTCGGGGCTGCCTCTTTAATTCTTTCTTAGCAAACCTGGTTTATATTAAGCCCATCTGATCAGAGACAGGGCTTTTCCGTGACGTGGTTGGCCTTTCCATACAACAGCCAGCCCCCAGCTGGGAGGAAGCAGACATGCAGAAGAGCAAAAACTTGCAAACAATCTCAAAAGACTTACTCAAAATCACATGATTGTCTTAATTTTGCCAATAAAATAAACACGTTTTGTTCTTGCATGATGAAAACAGGAAAAGTGGATAAACCCAAAATAATACATCCCATTTCACCTCACTCAGTTTTTCATTCAAACATAATCAAAATTAATGATGTTTAAAAAATTACATGTTTCATTAATGCATAAAGTGCTGTAAATGTATTATGTTCTCTGTCTGCAAAACGCACTTAATCCCCTGCTGGACAAAACATTTATTTGGAATAAAATATCTGAATGTTACTTTGGAATTATCCTAAAAATAGGAATATTATTCTGGGTTTTTTTTAAAAAATAAAATCTAACATATACAATCCTATTTTTCTCTGTCAGCCTCCAAGTGACTGTACCCAGTTTCCTGAACTGCATGATCAGCTCTCACTTCTGCTGCAAGTTTACTTTGCAGTAACAAACTAACCCTTTGCTAACAGGCGCTTGAAAAAACATCCAGCTACAAAATCAGTGTTACTCCAGGCTGGACGGTGGCAAAGACGCAGCAGAACGTACAAGGTCTGCACAAAGTCAGAGTAGCACGGTGTTGATTCCATCCGCAGTTCATGAGGAACATGCCACAAACCTAGGGTCTGCTCCTTAGATTTTTATAATCTCATAAGTCATTGGCAGCAGGAATTTTGCCAGAAGGAAAAAAAATCCAAACCTGTAATGTGTGCTGCTGGGTGACACTTCTAACAGCATATGCAAAATACTTCTTGATTAACAGATAAAGAGTAATAAACTTTCACAGAACTACTCAGTAGGGGTACCACAAGCATATAAAAGCATATGGAAACTCTATAGTCAACCATCAATTATCCAGATTCTGGATTAACTATGATAAATTCAGAATCAAGCTCCTACAGCTTTCCTTTATATTTACAATCTCCTAGTCACTCTATCTGCCCCTGAAACCAACAGGTGACTAATTCTGATTAGAGAAGTCTGAACAACTTCGCTGCTGAGCAAGGGGCAAGAATGTATTTTTTCATGTGCTCATTCTTCTCAGTTACAGGCAAGCAAGCCTTTAACTGATAAAGTACCTTTATTAAAGGAAGCAGTGATATGCAGAAAAAAAATTCTATTGCTATGATTGCAGCCTAGCACTTATTTCACATTCTTCCACTGTAAAATTGATCTTTTTCCCCTGAAAAAACAGACCTTTACAAAATTCTTCAGTTGAAATCTGCTTGCTTTGTTTCCCCTTTGGCTTTATTGCATTCCTGTGTCTTTCATGAGGATTTTCAGGACCCTCCTGAGCCCATTCTCAAGTTTAAAGAGCCAAGAGCATTTCCCAAAGTAATATGCTGTCACCAGTTTACACGGAAATTATTCAGATCTACCAAGGGAAGAATTGGACAAAAATCTGTCCTGATTTTCCTTCACCTGCATATCACTGCTTGGCAGCAGCTGAATTGGCCCCAAGTCCTGCATCTCCAACTCACCTGCCCCTTACACAGCAGCCTCCAACTCTCTGCTGCTGTGTGATAATCCCAAAGAGCACAAAGTGGCATGTCCCTCTGCGTAAGATGTACAGAATGGTTGTTAAACCTCACTGCACAAATTACAACAACATCTCTGTTGGGGAAGGTTTATGGCATGGCCAGTGGTGTGCAAGAAGACTTGCTGTCGGCATACTCAACACCACTTCTCAAGTTGCTCATTTTTTTGAAACGTGCTGGAAATCGTGAAGGTGAGTGGGTGGCTGGAATACTGCACTCTGCACCTTGGGTTCACTTCATTCTCTTTAAGTTGTCTGTAATTTGTCACCAGGAGCAAAAAAAACCAAAACCTGTCCACCACAAGACTGGAGAGATTTATGGCCAGATTGATCTGGCCAAGTGTAAGCTCTAACATTTCACCCAAATGTTTAACTTATAATAGAAAGCGCAGATAGCAGAAATAAGCCAAAGGCAGAAAAGTCTTTATGTTTAGTTATGGATAATGTTAGATCAGGAATTGCTAGACATCATGTTCCATATCCTCTTCATAAAATTCAAGGCAGACAAAGAAAACATGGCTCTTCATCAACCACACAATACATCTCTTTTATAAAGCCATCCATAAGGGTTGTCCCAACTGTGTCATGAAGCACTTGCACTTGGGAAGCTTGCATGCGTGTTTTCCTTTGTACTGCCTCTTCTGAGGCAGGAAAACCTATTCTGGTTTTCCAGTTGGACAATTAACTCTCCAGACCCTGTTCTGTACTACTGTCTGCCTCCACGTGATGAAGAGGTCTTGTTCCTCAGGGAATGCCATCGGCGCTCATGAATTTCAATCACTATATCTATGTGGAAAACTTTTCCTTACTTTTATTTTTTTTTAATGTTTGGAGAGGTGTAGCATTTTTAGCCTCCTGATGCTTACTTAGAAGGGAAAACAGCACAGTTAATGAACATATGAACTGAGCCCTTCTCAATAGGACAGGCTATAGGCTTGGATTTCCAAATACAATCCCATAGACTGATGGAGGCTGATGCAGCCCTGGACTGCTCAGCCCTGTTGCACTCTTCGCTGTCAACACTGCTACAACTCAAACTGCCTGAGACACAGGCACAAGATGAGGCAAACCATAAGGCTAGGTGCTGTCGTAACACACACGAGTACTTGGATGTTACTGCCTGGTACAGTATTAAAACAGAGTGATTGCTTTTCACCCATTTATCCATTCTCTGCTTCAATAATCACTTCTTAAAGGAATGCTCCTTGCAGCCAGGATGAAGTAAACATTGCAGAGTAACAGCTCTGCAATTGTTCTCCAGCCAGTTACAGTTAGGCCAGGTGATGCCCAGAGCAATTAGGCAGAAATTTTCCATTGGATATAAAACAGCAGTGCTTTTTGGGTGACACTTAATTAGCCTTTTTGTATTTATGTATATGAAGGCAAAAGTAGTTCCTTAAATCACCTTCTGGCATGAGGGTTGTGCGTAGAGAGGACCTGAATCAACTTCAGGGGAGGGGGAGGGAAATGCAAGGGGGGAAAAAAAATCAAAAAAAGGAGGAGAAACAAAATTCAGATTTATTTTAATAGAATTTGGAAGCAGAGTGTCTGAAAGAGCACTTTCTCCCTATACATTTAGTAGAAGAGTACATCTTCATTTTTCTCCTCAGGGGACCTAAGTTAGTAGACTGTGTTCCCAACAGTTAGTTCCCTGTAAAGGCCATGAATGAAGTCCACCGCCTTCCTTTCCTCCACACCATGGCGGCATTTCACATTTTGCTCTGCTTCTCAGATCCATCAGTGCTGGCTGGCCCTTGGCAGTTCTCAGCCCCACCAATAGCATCAGCTATGGACAGAAATGGTTTTAAGTCTAGGCACGATGCCAGGCTGGATATCGCTGGGCACACCTGAAGTACCCACAGTGACTGTAAGCCTTAGGGGAGCTGCTCCAGTGTCAACTTCTATTCCTGCAGCACAGCGGGCCACAGGCAGCTCGGTGGGCAAGTGTAGAATGAAAAGCAAAAATATATGTGTGATGAAGCCGCCTTAGGCCTGTAGTGATGGGACCATTAGCTTATTTACACCAACTCTCATGCCCACAGCTTTGCCTTTCCTGCTTCACATCCAATGACCGGGCAAGAAGTTTCATGCTGAGTGAGAAGGGTAACAGGGATAAAACACTCTGAAATCGGGAGGTATGGGGTAGGGAAATGAAGGATTATGTGCCTGAGGAGAACTACTGAGGGTCTTGAGTGGGGGACAGGGAAGAGAAAGACACTTAAAATTTAAGGAACAATAAAACTTTTATTTATTTTAAGGGAAGCAGACTCAGGAGCACCTGAAAGTGCCCCCCTATCTAAAAAATGGCCACCTCTCCCCTCAGAGGAGCAGATTTGGTATACTGTTACCAGCAATTTCTTTCAGAGGGGACTGAACTTGTTCCAACACCTTCTTTTCTCCCACACCACAGTAGTATTTTTACAATTCTTTAACTGAACTCTAAAAGCAGAACATGGTCCTTTGGTGATGAAGCACAAGGATAGGGAAGAAGCACAGATTTTCTGCACATCTTGTACTCCTTGTGCACAGATATCAGTAAAAGTTGGCATTAGAGCTCTTGGGGAATAAGATTGCCTTTAATCAGCTACCTCATTAGAGAACCCCTCATTAGTATATTAATTGCAGGTAATCTATATTCTGATGTACCAAAAGGTACATCAGGTCCGCTCCATATCTGTGCACTGCAGAGCTTTGGTGACTGTGATGGGTTTTCCCATCAATGCATTAAGCCAGCACAGTTGAATACTCAGCAGAGAGTGAGAAATGAGAAGCCAGAGGAAGTAATGCAGTTTAGTTCATAATAAGATGCAAGTTACTTTTTAGTCTAGATAACTAAAAAGAAAAACAAAACAACTATCAGCTGTGGAAAAAAAAGAACAATGATAAAGAGCAAATGGCAAAACTGGATTATTTCAGTACAAGTTACTTAGGAAAAGGACTGCTTATTTCCCACCCTTGCACTGAATGATGTTAACAAATTCTGCCAACAATTGTCCAGGGAACAGGATTAAGTCATGTACTACATAAATAAATGTGCTTTTCAAATGGAATCAATGCAAATAAAAAAACCAAACATAATATACTAATAATAGTAGGACGCAAGCTAGCCATAAATGTTCTTCGAATACAGAGCTAAAAAACTCTTCAGACAAATGGTGCCAGCACAGACCATTTTTTGCATTTGGGATCTTTGTAGCATGTTGCAGTCATCAGTGCAATCAGGTTCAGGAGCCACAGTCCCCTTTGCAGCTGCAGGATTCACAGGTTTCAATAACGTGATTTTATAGCACTAAGTCATGGTGATAATTTAACAATAGGCAACTTCTGCATCAGCAAACCCTAGGTTAGAAACTTCAGCAGGATAATCTGGGCCTCCAATTTTCAGAACTGTTGAAAGGAGATCCAGAAAAAGGTCTTTTGCTCTGAATGCAATTTATTCTTCACCATGGTGCCCAAGACAACTACACCAAGTGCAACGAACAATAACTACCAGTACTGAGGAGGACTGGGTCATACTGTTTTAACTCACACAAAAACACAGAGGAAGCCCTCAAAATGAAAGCAAATTTACTTCAGAAATATTCCACGTGGTGGCCAGAGCTTGACTTTCAGGTCCTGATTGCATTTATCAACATGACAAGCCTTCCTGGGACTGGAAGGGAACGCTGCTGAACTCTCTAACTCACCTCACTTGCAAAACTCTTCCTGGTTTCACATCATTAAAGCATGTTTTGGGCTTGCTGTCTGGGTGGAGGAATCCCATTGCTGGGGCAGGGGCTGACATGGGGTCCTAGGCAGGGTGGGGGAGCTCTGGGGGGGTGGGCAGGTCTGTGGGTGCCCTGAGGGTCCCAACACCTACTTGGTGCACTCCTTCAGGAAAGGTGGTGGCATGTGGTTGAGGTTCAGCCAAGGCAGAGCTGAATTCAGCAGGGCTGGTGTCAGTTGCAGTCATGCCAGGTCTGTAATTCACATCTGCACCAGGAGAAAGGTGATATGTAAATCGCACGGCACATCACAGTGGCTAAACCAGCTACGCTCTTTTCCAAAAGAAGGTCAGGCCACAGCTGGAGTATAGCGTCTGGGCATCTCATCCCTCCCCAGCTCTCTCTTTACTGCACAGATGACTAGCAGAAACAAAATCACAGCTAACTGTGGTCTGCTTGGAGGGAGTCAAACACTCTCTCATCTTTCCCCATTTACAGTATCGTCCACCCAGTGCCCCTGGTTCAGCACTCAGCTGCCCACTCATGACATCAGCACCTAGTAAAGTGATGCATCATGCAATTGCTTGGTGATTCACCACCTTGTTTGGATTTTCTGGCTTTGCTGATGTTTATCAGCAAAACACAGGCTCTCTCCAGAGTCAGGCTGTCAGTGGATAGGAGCCATACAAAATGCCTTTGAGCAAGATGCTCTACATGGTCATGCGTAATTAGTGTCTATTTAATTGACTAACGGCACCTCTTTTATTTACATGGCTTTACTCCCATGTCTTTCAATGTGTACTTTCCATTTTCCAAAATGGAAGATGTGAAAATGAACATATAAGTGAAGGTACATTGTTTATTTTCTTTTTGAAGATCTAATTCTTCATCTCTGTTGTACTCATGACAGGACAACTGAGCACTGGACCCTGCAGGTAGGATCCACTTTACCTCATTTAAATGACTTGCTTTGGTTCCCAGAGGGAATCCCAGGGTGATTCGTCTAACACAGGTTGCATGAATCATGGAGATGCCTCTCTCCCCACTGACAACAGAGGGAAGGGGAGATGAATGTCTCTGCACTAACACTAGCCTTAAACTGCGCTGTCTTAAAGCTAGACTGGCAGTCAGAGGAAATTAAGAAATCCCTAACAGCCTAAAGGCTAATTTTTCCCAGTGCTTTTTCAGATGGGCAATAAGTAAGACAAGGTTTAAGATGTAATCATTACATATGAAATGCTGAATAAAACTATCATGCTGTAGTACAGGAGGTGCATAAATGCACAAGCAACTTGGCCTCAGAACTGGAGAAACCAGTACATGTACCAAGTTCAGTGTGGATGGCAACAGGAGTCTTTTCCCAGTAGCTCCTGGGACATTTGTGGGGAGCAATTACTTGTTACCATCCACAATGACCAAGCACCAACTGCTGTTTCTTCACAGCCTCTGACATACGGCAGCATGGTTTGTGGAGTTTGCTGCCCTGCTTCTGCAAGCCAGTGCGTGCTGTCACTGAGCATCACCACAGACACGTCCTGCTCCAGCCAGCCAGCCCCCTGAAAAAAGGAAGATCACAGCCAGCATGTTTTCCAGGGAACATAATAAAATACCAGCAGTTACAATGCTGTCAGCTTCAATCTTACTCTGCAAAGCCAGTTCCTTGGCACCAAAGGGTCTTGTGTTCCTGTAGGAGCCAGAAAGAGGTGGCACAGCTACAGCAGACTCTTCTCGAGCCCTCTAGCTGGGACACACACATGCACACAAGTATGTCTGTGCTCAAGCTGCTGGGTGACCTCCTACAACCACCACTTGTTTGTCTTTTGCTTTCTCTCTATTGTTTTAATAAAATTTATTCATTTTGAAAGCAGGCAGTAAACACGGGAGCTGAGCATAGTAAAAAAGCCATCATTAATAACTAAAGTAAACAATTTTGATGGCTAGCAGAACCTTTAATACTTTCACCGCATTGTGCCCCAGTGTAAATCGTGCATCTGCAAAATGTACATCTCTGTGACAATGTGTGGGACAACACCGTTCTTTTCAGAAGCAGTAGACTGCAAGGTCTCTGTCACACACATTTTTCCTTCTTCATGGTAATTAACACATTATTTAATGCTTTCTGAGCATTCGCTACACTGAAGGCTACTAAAGTTCCTCATTAATAAGGGAGGACATGTTCTCATGAAACCAAGGACACTGAGCGTGCTAATGATTCAAAGTAGTGGTGAGGCTAGAAAAGGGAACGTCCATCAGTTGTTCAAGCACATTTCTCACATAAGCTGCTCCAAAGCTGGGTACCTGACATGCATTGTTCCTGTGAAGCATGAAATTAGAGAATCTGATAGGAAAAAGTTGATTTCTTGAGCCTGTGGACATAACTACAGCCCTGGTTCTCACAAATCCTCTGCGTTGCTGGAAGTTTAATCAATGGCCAGGCTGGCAGATTTAGAAGCTAAAAGAAAAAAAAGCTAATTCAAAATCAAAAGCTCAAGGAATGTAATTCTAGTGTGACTCATAAGCTCAATCTGATTGTTGATGCTCTACAAATCTCAGTTCTATGTAGCTCGCAATTTGGCCAATGAACCAGAGCAAGCGAGCCAGCCGCACAGCCACGCTCTCCCTCCTATTGCACTGCAGGCTCTCTGCAGCCGTGGTCTGACAGATATTAAACAATTCTGTCTCATTGTAAAGTAAGACCCAATGTGCCACAAACATGAACTGAGATGATAAAACATAACATACTGAAAAAAGAGAGACATGAGGGGGAACAATACAGACACATCCCGTTGCAAAAGGCAGAGAAAATATTTTGATCTCCTAGTTACAACCCACTCCTGTTTGACTTCTGACCCAAGATCATGCTGCCAGCAATTACATCACAGCTGCTGGGCAATACAACGCTGCCTCCGGAAGCTCTTTGCCTCATTAGCAGGGTATTCACAAGGGCAACTTTGGCTCAGTGAGTCAGTGGAGGGAAATGGGCTCCTTGAGAAGGGACAGCAGAGCAGCTAAGGCAGGCTTTGGCGCAGAGTTGCCTCCTGTGCTCTCCCTCCCTCACAGCTTAAGGAAAAGATGAAGCTAAAATGAGCAGCACCCTTAGGGGACAAAATGTTCTTTCATTAGAGGTTCACATGGAAAAATCTGTCTGACAGCTTACCTGAACATCTTCAAATATCTGCTCTTACGAAACGCCCCCTTCTCCTCTCACATTGGTATATAGCAGAAATCACCCTTAACATAAGTTAAAATCAAGCATAATTGAGATTTAAAGACCTGTCCAAAATACATAAAGGGAAAACAGCAGTGAAATTTCATATATTATACGAGGGATGAACACCTCATGCCCCCTATACCTGCACGTTTCTGGTTCAGCAAAACCTGTACAACACACATGCCTGAATACTTCTCACGCTTCACACTAAAAGATAGGTCATATCTACTGCCTTGGTTACCCTGGATTCTCCCTGCACAAAGGATGAAGTCCCTTGATCTCTGCTATCACATTGCAGGACGCCTTCAACAGCACCTTTGGATTGTTTTCTGATTAACTACACAATTAAATTGTCCCTATATGTTGCATATAGGTAATGTGTTAGCCTTTTAGCTGAATAAAAAATAAAGAAAAAGCGAGAAGGCAAGGAAGAGAGGGCAACAAAGAGACAGAGAGATGTTCTATCCTCAGAACAGCCTTCTTGAGTTCATGCAGACTCAAGCACTGTCCCATATTTGAGAGTGTTATATCAATTGCAGAGTGTTACTCCCAGGTGGTTTTTTTCTTGCCAACATCCCTGCAAGTGCTTTCTTTGGAAGCCCTTAGACTCCCAGCTCCCAGTGTCTTAGTCTCATATTGTTTACAGTAATGTGACTATATTAAGGAGCCAAGCCTTTTCAGCTCAAAACAACTAGGACAGACCTAAGAGCTCCACCACTTTGGCTTTCCAAAGCATTCCTCAACCATCACTAACATAATAGTGCTCAACATGGAGTTTTACCTAGCCTGTAGGCAGGGGAGGACTTTCTCCAGCTTTCTGAAAAATCAGAAGTTTCCCCATGGGTGCCCTAGCACTGGCTGACTCCAAAATGCTTGCAGGTCTACCTGAAGTGAGTATGGGCTGCTCCATTCATGCTGGAGTCTGTGGAGTGAATACGAAAACTCATGTGCACTCCTTGTTCAAATTCCAAAGAAGAGGGAACCTACACATTTCATCAGCTTGAGGCCCAAAGTCTGTAGAACTGGGAGAAAGCAAGGATGTGGAGGTGAGGACAGCCTGCGTAACAACATTTTATCAATGATGAGAGGAGAGATGAGATGAAATGAGATGAGATTACTTCTTCCTCAGTCAGGAAGCAGTCATGTTCTGGAGGTATCAAACATGTCACTTTCTCTGGAGGACATACTGGCTTACAAGCAGCTGATTTTCAGATTAGTTTCCATTTCTAAAGAACACTAGAAAGGATTTTTCACAGTGAGGGAAAAAGGTCCTGAATTTTAGAAGAGTGCAATAAAAAAGCCATGGAAGTGAAAGGGCAGATTCTTACACACAATGTGTGGAGAATGAGCTATTTCATAGAGTTGCTCCACATCTTGAATGTAATTGGCACCACTCCAGTATTGGCCTTATAACTCTAATTTCACCTCCAGACCATGTTAGTCATTTCTCAGTGCCAGCTGCACGTAGCATGGTCCCCTGCTGAAGGTGCTGCCCCACCTCCACCAGATTAGCACCCACCACTAGGAGAAACTCAGCTGCCTGGCTTGGTGTAGAAGCAATGGAAGTAGCAATCACGCATATTTACCCTTTTTAAAAAAGCAAAACCCAATGACAGTGACAAACATAGCCACGACTGAAGACTGGCAGCCACACCAGCTCTCTGCATGCTGTGGCAACACAGAAGACAGAATAACCCCAAGCTCAGACATCAGAAAGTAAGATATAGTGCCTTGCAGAGTCAAATGCAATGCATTGTCTCTAATATTGGTTACTAATTTCATTAGAGCTGCATAAATCATCTGGTAGTAACCTTTTTGTTTATTTAAAGTCACTACTTTAGTTATTGTCTTTCCATTATGTACTTGTGAGGTGTATACTTCCCTGCAAACAGAGCAGCAAGTTCCCAAAACCCACCTGTTTAAATGCACAAACTGTGCTTATTGCATTTGGGGGAAAAACTGATCTATCAAACACCAATGTACACGGAGAAATTCCTGAGCACGTTGAACAGACCCTCCTCCTTGCTGTCACCTCACCAGCCACAGCAGAGGGAAGGAGCTGCCAAGTTCAAAACAGCATCAAAACACTCTCAGCTGCCATAGGAGCTGCCTCCTCGAGGCCTCAGGCAAGCCAGGGTCTTCAGCTGCCACCCCAGATGGGGAACCTGCAGGAGATCATAGCTGAGCCAGCCCAGCCCAGAAAACATGGGGGTCATCACATTGTTACATATTCAAGCCCATGTGGCTGTAAGTGACAGCAAGAGCTAAAAAGCTTAGCCCAAGCTTTTATTTAACACAGCAAGTCTGAAACATCTTAACAATATAAATAGCCACCACTAATACTCAGTGTTACCCAACAGCCGAACTAGGTTATAGTATTTTTTCAGTTTAATTGGGGATAGCCCAATATATAAATAGGTTGTGGTTATGTTTAGCTGGGTACAAGGATTAGAGACTGGCTTAATTCAGTAGAACCTGATAGACAACTTAGGAAATAGAAAGAGATTAACATTAACAATAGAGCCTAAACCAAATGACGAACCAGAACATAGTGGGTTTCACTAATTAGGGATGTTTATTGATGACAGTGGTCTGATGCCACTGATGTTTATGTCATTTCCTATGCTAAGACAAGGGCAGCCCTTAAGTATTATGAGACAGGTAAATACTCCATGGGAATAACACTAAAGATTAAATTATCACTGACATTGAGGGCGTATGCCAGGTATTAAACAGCACATGTTTTACTTCTTGTCCTGCCTCTCGTTTAGCAAGGCCATCTCTCCAGAGCAGCAGCGTTTGGGTTACAGTGGTTGTGCTGTGCAGGTTTTTTCAGATATCTGGAGCAGATCTCCATACCCTTACGTCTTGGGCTTTAAATCAATAAAATGATACATGCATAACACAGTGCTTGTGAGCAATATTGGAAAAAACATTTACGTTATTAAAAGAAATCATAACTGATGTGGAAAATATTGCTAAAATAACAATTTGCTTCTAACTATTTAAAAGAGAACTTTTGAAATGGCTACAGAGCTGGAGATTGAAAGAATTGGAAACAACATAATTATTATTTGACATACAGTCAGAGACCAGGCTCCATCGTGCCAAGCACTATACAAACATACATCAAAAATATAGCCCTTGTCCCAGACAACTGCCAGCCTTGCTATTAAACTAGAGACATGGAAAACAGAAGGAAACAAAGAGAGAGCACTGGTCAAGAGGAAAGGTAATGGCCAAAGCAAATCAGCATCACAACAGATAGCAAATATTTGCAGAATAATCAAAGATGACTTTTATGTAGACTTCAAGAGAGAATTAAATAGCTCTGTGGTCTATAGGGATCTTCTAGGCACAAGGGAGAGCACAAGAAAAAGTATGGAAGAGTGGAAACTGTAGATAAATTCTCCTTCATTGCTCTGGAAAAGAAAGAGATTTTCTTTGGAGCGCAGTCGAGTACATTTTCTGACAGAATTCTAAATAGCTTTGGGGCTTTTAGCATGCCTTTACTTTGCCTATGGAATTTATCATCCGGTTTCAGGCCACGTTCATAATCTATGACATAACACAACATTTGGCCTTAGACAGTTTGTTAGTCCGAGTCCCACTTGGTTTTCTCAAAAACAGGAATTACAGAAAATAATTTACTTGTCCATATTTAAGTTCTCTCATTTTTTCATCTTTTCAAAAAAATGTTTAGAACATCATAATCTAAATTTCTAGAAGTTGGCAATAATTTCTTAATGACTTGATGTCTTAATATTTTCTTCAATACCCTTTTTTATCTTGTACTATAGGAAAAAAAGTTTCTGAAAACTAGGTTATTACCATGCCTATTGAGCTGGGCATGAAAACCCATGCCTGGAAATGTAAAATCCTTTATATTAAAAGACCAAAGAGTTGCCTATGTAAGAACATAATGAAATACAAAAACAACCACAATGGAAAAAGTGGAATATATTTACAGTTTTAAAATAGCATGTGTGATAGAAAAGTTCATGGGTCTATTTAAATTTCAACAAAAATCTTGTGGTTTTTTTCATTAATGCAGAATGCATTCATTGTGGGTTTAAAGTGCCTCAATTTAGAAGTCGAAGGCAGTTTTTATTAATAGCACATGTAATCCCAACACAGGAGATTCCTGTGGCAGATTCATTTGCCCCTTAAACAGGCACCCTTGGCATCAGTAGGAAAAAGGACTGAGTAAGAACTGCTGGCAAGGGGGGTTCCTGGTGACAGCGGGGTCCCTGCTGGCAGTGCCACCTCGCTGCTGTCCTGCAGACAGGGTGGGCACCACTGGTCACGTCCTGAGGACAAGCCACGGACATGCATCCTCCCTCCTCTGGAAGGAGATCCCACACAGACAGGCATGAGCCATGATGGCTCCTGGGTCTAAACATCTGGGGAGCAAGGACCTCAGGATGCCGAGCTGCTCACGAGTGCAGACACAGGCATCGGGAGCAGGAGCAAACACAATGCTCCGAGGAACACGGGGAAGGAAAGGCCACCTTGTTGGCTGTCACTGGCAGTAGCTGACAGCTTTTTTCTATTTCACCCTGTTTATTCCAAGAACTCCTTTGACACACAGGGAAAGCTGGCAGAGAAGGACTTGACACCATCACTGCAGTCTCTCTGGTTACTATGTATGGATTCAATTCATCTCAGCCTTTTCATGAAAATCGTTCATGTGAGCCAGGGAAGAAGAGAAAATAAATACTCCTCCCACCTTCCTGAAAAAGCAAATACCCACCAGGAAAACCCTTTGTCCTGTACAACTTGACATTGCAGTAAAGCAATAATCAAAATAAATGTCCCAGAATCCACCTCATAAGGAGCCCAGGGAGACGCTGTGTTTCCCAAACTTGCAGATCCCCACTCTCTTTGGAGAAAGCTGCTTTCCACCACGCGGCCAGCTGGTACCACTGAGACAGGAGACCACAGCTCAGGAACCGCGGTGGGCAGCCAAGGATGGTCAGACCCGCACACAGCAGCCCAGCCCTGCAAGAAAAGGATGGGATTTCATTAGAGAGCCCCGAGGTTAAAAAGTAACCATAAGTCCAAAAGGCATCTGAAAACTCTTGGGTAAAACCTTTAGAAAGGCAAGGAATAGCAAAAAAGCAAGGCGGGAGGTTTTAAGAAGAGCACCATGAAATAGCAGAGCAGTGGTGAAAGAGAGCCCCAAGCTGCAGTGGCATGTCTGTCCCTCTGACTGTCCTTTGACGGAATTTGAGGAATGCCCAGAATGAGTCTGAATGCTGTACAAAGTGGGTTTTTTTTCCCCTGCTTGTTATAAATTTGATGCTTGAGTGATTTCTGGCCCTAAAAGAGGAATTCCAAGCTGTTCTGAAGGTAAAAGGGCAAGAGCCCTCATTACCAGTGGAGTCTCTAAAACAAGATACAGAAAGACTAAGAGTAACCAATGATAATTTCCAGCTGCTGATGCTTCCAGTACACAGAACAGAGCTGTCACGAGCCACGAGCGCTATCAGGAGAGGGGAGAGAGATGCCAGGATTGCAGAACCCTTTTACATTAATCATTTTATATGAAGTTTCCAGTGGAAACATTTTGGCACATCTGCACTTTAAAAAGTCCATAAAAACTTTCTATGAAATACGTTTCTGCTTTTCAAACTTTCCTTTCTTTGTATATTCCCCTAACAGCTCAATATTTGCCAGCGAGCTACCCTCAAGGCAGTTCTGGTGTTTCATAAACGAGCAAGCAGTGGAAGCACAGGAATTGCAACATCAGCCCACACCCACCAGCCAGTTAAGATGCTGTCTCACCAGTTCAGTTCCAAGGTGACTCCCTAGCCACACATTTTATCTTGCGAGAAGTTGTGCAATGCCACAAACATTTATAGAACATTATTGTTATCACAGCAATGGGACAGAATTCAATGTAACTGCCAGTCCCTGGCAGGGATCTGAATTAATGTGGAAATCTTTTACCAACGCTCGCTTCCAGGGCATCCTCCGCTATTTAGCAGCACAGTTACCTTCTCTGGATGTTGCATATATTGGCATAGGCTGTTTTTGCTCCTGAAGAGTTGGTTCTTAAAACATGTTTTGGAGGACCTGAGGGCACAGGGCGTGCTTGTGACGGGGGGGGCTCGCAGCAAAGTCACCCCTCAGCCAGGTCTGCAGTTGATGGCGTTGGAGACTGGAAAGCAGCGACAGCACAGGGAGCCCCAGGGGTGCATCTGGCGATCAGGAGAGATGGCAGAAAAAAAGAAGCAAACAGCTAATGGAAAAGGGACCTGCTCCAACCTGGGTAATCCCTGCCGGCTGTGCCACCTGGTTTTTAAGCATTGCATAGCAGAGAGGGCAGTGTCTCCTAACCCAGTGCCAGGACTAGGCAGGGTCAGGGAGGGCTCTGCAGCCAGTGCACGCAGCAGGGATCTTAAAAACATAGTAAAAGCTCAATACACGTTTTTTCAGCCTAACCCACTATTGCGGTCCAGATAAGGCCTGCCAGTAGAATAAAAGGCTTACAGTGTCATGAGCGTGATACTATACCAAATGTATGTATTGTTCTCCAAGACCTTTCAAAAAATGACAAATTATCTCAATGCAGATGTTTCTTTATGTATTATTCCCTTTTCATAGGTCTGCTTCTCCCCTTACAGGCATTTTCTGGCACTTAGGTAGATTCAGTAGATTTCAGATCTATCAAAGGCCCAGGCAGTTGTCATGATAATAGGGATAACAGATAATGCATAGTCTTGCATCCTTTTATCACAAAGACAGTTCTCATGGACCTCACTGGTGAGATGAGTATGAATAAGGATTACCACACAGTAAAACTAACTGTAAATAAAGAAACAAAGGAGGATGACAGAAGGTCAGAATAATTTATGTGGAATATCAATAAACTGTCAAAACAGAAACACTTTTCTCCATTTTTCTTTTTATCAGCAAACATATTTACAGGCAGTGCAATGCTGCATCCCCAGCCGGTTTCTCAACTGGTGCTTGCGCACATGGGCTTTGCATGACTTTACATGTGCGGCAGCGAGTGCATAAAACATGATTTGCACACAGATCATGCACAGATTTGCGCTACTGTACATGCGAAGACATCTTTTTCCTTCTGTGTTAATAGACGATGAACAGAAGAATCTGTTGGCACTATAAAACAAGAAGTGTAAGTGAGGTCACAAATCTAAGAGCTACACATTGCGGGCCACAGGTTGGAATATATACAAAAATATTTGTGTATGCTTGTAGACAGAGTTAAGTTTTCCATTATAGCTCTTTCTATGTCAGAAAATAAAGAATTACAACAAATTTTATAGTCATTTAAATAACAGTGCACTTTATAGCTTTTCCATTTTGTGTGGTCTTGTTTTCTTTATTTCACATATGCCATTTGCCATCTCCTGTTGCCAACAGTTTGGATTCCAGTTCTAGGAGTTTTCTGTTAGTTCACTGCTGCAGCAGATACCAAGCAGCAGTGTTGGCTGCAACAGCACGTACACTCAAGTCATGATTCATTATTTTTAGTTCCTAAGAGTATACATGATCCTAATCAAATTCATCTGTAAGCAAGTCAAGTGTGCTTGATTAACGCTAATGAGGAAAATCTGAGGGCAGATAGGCATGTATTTTCTGCTTCATTTGAAAGACATATTGAAAACTGCAAACCTATGTTGGTGCAAAGCCTATTTCTAAAACATTAACTGTATTTTGTCTTTCTGCATCTGTTAGCTATAAGTACCAGCAGGTTAGGAGCAGGGTTTCTCCATTGCCGCTGCAATGTGGTTATTCTTCTGGAGGCATATTTGTGCATAGTATTGCAGCCACATCATGGTTTGTTCCTGAGGCAATGAAATATTTATAGGGATCCTTCCGTGCATTTGAATTGCAGCAGGCAGAACAGGCCCATAGGTCTCACATTCTACAAAATATTTAGACATCTTGTCCCCAGTGATTTCCATAGCAGGAACCTAAACAACTTGCAGGATCAGGGCCATGATCCAAGAGGTACAAAGTAAAAACCAGTTTGTACCTGGCTGCATTAAAAGCGACTGTTAAGGGTAACAAATAGAAATTAGCAGCAGTATGGATTCTGCAAACCCTGGAGCGAGCCCACAGCTGCTGGTGTGACACCCGATTGTCGCTTTATCTATTAACACAGGTGGGCGTGAGACGATAAATCCTTGATACCAATAGATGTACGCAATTATAGGTATAAAATATAGGCTTGCACGGTAACAACTTTTATACAAACCTTTTGCTAGAAGCTACATTGCCCAAAGAGAGGTGCCAGCACCAGTGGGACAATGTGTTATTCCTGCAGCAGCGTAACCTTCCTTTTCTGGAAGTGCATGGGTAACTCCACAGCCTGATTTACCGTAGCTCCACCGCCTGCACAGCAAGTCCGTTGGCTGCTATCTTGCAGTATTTCAGTAATCCTGTTCATTATAAATAGCAGATAGTTGTCACTGCAGGCTGCAAAACAGCTTGCAACATGAGCACCGCTTTGATACTCCAGTGCTGCAGAGCAGTGACAGCAATGCTGGGACAACGGTACTGCTCAAACTCAGCTCAAACTCAAATGCCCAGCTCAAACCCCAAGAGCAAATGTCCTATCACCCAGAGGAGACAAAATTGCTCAGCCTTTCTGCCTCTCACCTGTGGGCAGGGGGCCTTCTATGCTGAAGTTAGCAAGGAATTGTGCAGCATATAGAAGTCAGTGACTATAATCACTTCTAGCACTTGTGTAAAAGCCCATATGTTACTGTGGGTACAGAAAAGGCAGTGACTGTATCAGTCTTCATGTCTAGCACTCATACAAGGGACACAGGGGAGCAAAAATGTATGCATGAGTCCTTGAAGTGCAATGCAAGGGGGAATTTGAGGGACTAACGCTAACAAGACAAGCTATCAAACCCCACCTAGCTCAGCAGCGCACCTGAGAGGATATAGGCATATAGGATCTTGCCAAATGATGTTTTCAGGTGCTTAAAATTCTGCATTGTGCATGCCCTCAGATGCCACTGCCAAAAAAACCACTCCAAACAGTTGTCATTTCCATCCTGAAATAACTAGAGAATGAATTTTGACAAGTCTTTCATAGCAGCCTCATAGATAGAGCACTCATGCAGGAAATGAGAAAGCAGTATTTAGAATCATAGAATCATTAAGATTGGAAAAGACCTCTAGGATCATCAAGGTCAACCATCAACCCAACCCTACCATGTCTCCTAAACCATGCCCTGAAGTGCCACGTCTACACGTTTTTTGAACACCTCCAGGGATGGTGACTCCACCACTTCCCTGGGCAGCCTGTGCCAGTGCTTGACAACCCTTTCCGTGAAGAAATTTTTCCTAATACCCAATCTAAACCTCCCCTGACACAACTTGAGGCCATTTCCTCTCATCCTATCATTTGTTACCTGGGAAAAGAGACCGACACCCACCTCACTACAACCTCCTTTCAGGTAGTTGTAGAGAGTGATAAGACCTCCCCTCAGCCTCCTCTTCTCCTCTCTTCTGGGCTAAACAACCCCAGTTCCCTCAGCCGCTCCTCATAAGACCTGCTCTCCAGACCCTTCACCAGCTTTGTTGCCACCTTCATCTTACTCCTCTCTTCCCCTGGAAGGGACTCGGAGCTATACGCTCCCTGGGCTGCTGCTGTAACGTACCCCCAGAGAACCAACACAGAGCCCAGGGCAGAAGCTCAAGCCTGCCCCTCCAAACTGAATCTTTTAACCACTAGACTACATTCATGCTTTTATATATTAGACTGTTTCCATGAATATTATCAGCCCAGTGTGTCAGTTTTGGCAAGAAGTTGCTCCCTATCACCTGCAATTCTTCTATAAACTGGGAGCTTAGGCATGCTCCTGACAAGAGGAAGCTGCAGAGCTGAATTCCTTCAGGATAAGCAGCTCTCCTATGGATGAGCAGTGTAAGGATCTGACTGTTATGCAAAAGGTTGTCTTAATTTCCGTGCAGGCCCTTCTTTTCAAGACTAAAGAGAGTCAAAGATAACAGAAATACCTCTTAGGTGCACAAGGGGATTAGGTGGGATTTTGTGGCTTGCTCTATAACATTAGTCCCCACAGTCCCCCTACACTGCACCAGAAGGGCTCACACAGTCGTTTTTGTATCCATCCTTCTCCCTTCCTGACACCCCCAACAAGTGCTGGACATGCTGCTGTGATTGCACCCACTGGACTGTTCAGGCACCAAACATCACTGGTGGAGTGGCTCTGAATGCCAGCCTTACCCAGCATTTAATGCAGATTGGTGATGAGGAGCATTAGCCCCATGGGATGCAGAATTAGGGCACCCATCCCTGGTTCAGGATGTATTGAATAAGTGACCCCTGGGGCCAGTTGTCCTGAAGTTCACTACACAGTGTCGCCAAGCTAAGGGCTTTTGGGAATTTGAACACCATGCCTGCCTTCCACCTACATGCATCTCATAGAGCCGAGGAAATACCTGACTTCAGCTGAGGGGAAACTAAATATTTTTGTTTGGCTAGGTCCTCCCAGAGAACGGATGCTTCAAGCCAACTAGCAGCAAGCTTGCTTGTCCAATGACTTTAATGTCTAAAAGCATTTCAAAGCTGCATGGACTGTAGTGTGTGAGTGTGTGTGAGTGTAGTCAAGCCTGCATTGTCTACTACAGTCTGGGGCTTTGGGCACACATCATCATCTAGTTGAAGAGACTGCTCCAAGCTCTGTTAGGTTTTACCACTCTCCTCATGGCTTTTCTGTTTTGCCTGCTGACTTATTCCACCTATTTCCCCATCTGTTTTGCTTAGCTTAAATCATATTGATGGACATACATCAGAAAGTGATCATCTGGGCACCTCAACCAGCTACAGTAAAGAAGCTGCAACCAGTGGTAGCATTCACTGCTCTTGCAAGGGGCAAGCCAAATCTCTTACTTGTGAGTTAAGGAAGTTTAGCACATCGCCTCAAAACTGGACCAAAAATATTTGAGCTAAATATCAGCCTCTTTTCCCCATTTAGTGGAAGAGGAAAAATCTTTTGTACTAACAGTCTTAGCTGATTTTGTGTCACTGCTGCCTGTAACAGCGTGGATAGAGGAACAGCTTTGACAGAGCAGATAGAGCCCGAGCACCTCTTGTGGGCCTCACGGTTTAGATATTTTTTTTTTCTTGTGCAGTATTTTGTAATGACTAACATTTGCCACAACTCTCTGATTGCATGTTTCTATACGTAAAGCTCTCAGCCCAACAAGAGTCCATCACAACTTTCAGCTTTGGACACCTCTCTTTTATATCAGCAATGATAGCAAACAGAAGGCACAACCATCCTGATTAATTAATCCCCATACAACACCTCCTAGCAACCAAGCGTTGTTTTCCTAACACTTCTAGCCAGGGCTTGCAAGAGTATAACTTAACCACATGGGAATGCACTATCTCATTCTCATGAGCTCAGAAGTCTTTAAAGGAAACATTACCTACCTCAGTGCTTTCTCTGAGATGCCATCAGTGGCTGGACAGGCAGCATGACCAACACACAGGCTAGTCACAGCAGGCAGGAAGAGACGGTCCAATGCCAAAATATGTAGTTACAGTTAACAACATTTCTGTTCTCCTGAAAGGCTGACGAAGCCACCCAGTCAGACCCTGGCCCCAAATGTGTCTGCTACAGCAAATTACATGGAATCTCAGAGTACAAAATTGATGCCTTTCTGGAAGGCACCAAAAACACTGAACGCGCGTCACTGAGTTTGCACAGTGTCAAGTGCTGATAAATAACCCAAGGCATGCCCATTCAGGATGCAGGGAAATTCACAACTTTAGACACCCTGAAGTACACTATCTGTGCAAGATCAGCCTCCAGACCCCACATTACAACAGCACTGGAGCCTCCAGCACTGAAGCTTCCCAGATCTACTGGTGCATGCAACACGGCATCCCACCCTTAAAACTACTTTCAGCAATATTACATTAAATCTCTCCAACTTACTTGGCATTCACCGGTAATTAAGGTGTTACTCCAGTATGTCTGCAACCTTGTGTTTTTAAGATGCATCTTTTACTAGAAAATCTTAGCTAAGCAAAGCTAGCAGAAAGAGTTGTCTCAGCCATCCTGAAGCATGAGGAGAAAAGTAGCTGGCTCCAACATTTACACTTGAGACAAACCAGGAGACTCTGCAATCAATGCAGTTGATTTACCTCCAGTAACTGCTTCATCAGCCATGGGAGGTCAGCGTACACACTCTTTGCTGAAATTAATTAACATAAGGAGAAGAAATTCATATCATAATTAATTAATTTTCAACACTCTTCATTACTAGGAAGTCTGAAGAGTGTGTTTTTAACGAGTGGATCTTCAGGAAATAAGGATATACACAAAGTGGGACCATTCAAGATTAAGGCCCCTTCCTGGCATCACATACGGGAGCATGAAGGTACACTTGCTGGTCTGGGACAACCTTAACAGCTGCAGATTAATTCTCCTAGCCAATAGTGCACAGAAGAGCATCTCAGGAGTCATAACCAACATTACCAGCGACTATAAATGTATGTTTCTGTTCAAATGCTTGCAAATATTTTTTTTTAATTCTAGAAATTAATATTTTTTAGTTCTGCATTTTAACATAACAAAATGCATTTTATTGTTACTAAACTCTTCTCTGGTATTAGGAGGGATGTCAAAGTGATCTGGAAAATGCTGGCACTCCTCACTCCGGACGTCACTGCGTTACCCACTTAGGGCGTTGGGGATGGTTTCTCATCAGACTTTCCTCCTCCGAGAAGCACATCAAGTCAGTAACCACAATACCAGCTTCTCTGCACTATTCCTCTCACACACATTTCTAGCACCACAGATGTGTGACTTTCCTCCGAAAAAGGATAGAGAGATCCTTTACTGGTGATGGCCTGCCAAACCATCACTGAAAGTTGCTTCTCCTCAAGCCTGACCACAGCAGCATTAGGTGGGAATCTTGTGGGGGCAGTGGGAAGATATTCAGGTGGGCTCCCACATAGCACAGTGGGGTGTCAGAAAGCAATAGCAAATAAACCACCACACCTGGGCTGGGGTGTCACTCGCAGCATCCCTGCGCAGCCTCCAGGTCCGCAGCCATGGCCACGGGGTATCAGGACAGCACTGGGGAGCCAGGCTGGACGACAGGAGACAGCTGCCTTCTCTCCAAGGCAGTGCAAAGCTCAGAGCTTCTGATCAGCACAACTGCTGTTCATTGCAAATCACATACCAAATTATTTAAATCAGATGCAGTAAGAACAAAGGGCCATATGGTTCCTGGCTTTGCAAATCATGTGGGGAGCTGGAGAAGCGGGGATAAATAACTTCAAATATTGCCTGCTTGAAAGAAAGCCATTACCCTTCCACCCCACCGTGCCCAGGGGCTGGCGTAAGTTCCCGTGTCCTGACTCCGACCTGGCTGCAGCCCCTTGCTGGCCATCGCCACGAGCAGGAGGGGTGCTCCTATAGCCGGAGGAGGAACTAGGGAGTGTCAAAGGAACTCAGCACTGAGACTGCATTATTCCCAGCAACTCATTTCCAGCCTAAGAGGAACACCTGCTTACTGTAACTTCTCATCTTTCTCAGCTACTGGGTTTTTGCTTCCTGGCCTATTTCCCTGTATGTGCCCCATGACCACAGTGCAGTAATGCAGTGTGTGTCTTCTTCTAAGAGGCACAGACTACGGTTTGGAGAGAAAGAGTTCCCATTGTGGACATCCTGCAGGGCTCGGCAGAAGCCCATAGTGGCTCCAGGCAGGGCTCCTGCCAGGACATGGCAGTCATTTCAGGTGGAGCCAGCGTGCCCAGGAAAACCTCCCTCTCCCAGCTACACAGTACAGCAGCATCTCATGCCTGTGAAAGGTGGGAGCTACCCCTGCAGGGCTGTCCAGCCAGATTGTGCATCTGAGGGGCCAAACCTCCCAGTGAATTCAAAACATAGCGGGGACTATGGTCCAGCAGCCACCACCTTTCGGAGGGGTGAGGAGTGATGAAGCCAGGGTGTGCCCGCAGCCACGCCACCAGCTGGGGTGTTCACAGGGCAGCCGGTCTCAGCAGATGACTGCACTGTGGGTTGGAGCATCCCCTCTAACTACTTCCCTCCTTTCCCCTCATGCCTCCCACAGGAGAAAATCTGCTGAGAGGCCAGCCAGGGAGTAACCAGCTCCCACTTGCAGACCCCTTGCAGGAAGTCTCCAGGCCAGCTTCAGAGCTCAGGCTCAGAAGGACTTTGTTTCATTCCAGCTGGCAGCACAATCACCCTCAGCCACACCAAAACAGGACAACTGCTGCTGACAACTGCTGGTAGCAGCCAGGGGCTGTACATTGGGCAATTAATTTTAACTCATCATTAAACCTGTCTATACATCAGCCCCTTTGGCAGAGACTGTTTAAAAGCTGTACTGGTTCAAACAGGAGCTCTCATCAGTCCCGTCTCCAGGAGGCTCAGCAGGTTCTCCTGGGTCTGGGGAAAACAAAGCAGCAAGTAGTTTTGGCTAATAATAAACAACCTTTACAGGGCATTTCTTGGTACCTGAAGTTATCCGCCCAGCATATTGCAGAATGAAATGGAAGAAGCACCCACTTTGATAGACAATTATCAGTGATGCAAACAAATGTTTCCTCTCATTTTACCAGACTTTTCCCCCATGGCCTTTCTCAGATGGTACTTTCTTGGTTCTTAGGAATGCATTTCAGATGTCACCACACTGGAATCAACCCAGCCAGGTTTGGTTTGGATACTGTAACAGATACATCTTAGTGGGATGTATACTATTCACACGGTGAGCACCTGGAGCTAGAATAGAAGTGAATAGAAAAGAATAGACAAGAAGAATATCTGAAGAGAGAAAATGAGCAACACTTACTAGTTTCAGATACCTTCCTTAGCAGGTCAGCCCTCTGTATCTTAAACTCTGTTCTGTCTGCAGCTGAGCACTCCTGAGGTACAATGGTCACAAGCATCAGGGAAAAGCAGCGGGGGAATGCCAGGCTTGCTTGAACTGGCTCTGAGCATATTAGTGATTTGGAAAAAAAAAAAAAA